>PVJI01012387.1:0-51884 GCA_004026765.1 Micronycteris hirsuta | reverse complement strand
AGATCAGTAGGAGAGGCAGAGACCAGCAGCCAAGCAGAGAGGACATGCAGCAAGCTATCAGCTAGAGGACCAGTAGGGAAAGGTGGTGGCTGGAGGTCCCACATTCATGTACAGATAAACCGGGAGAAACATAAGGAGCGAAACAGACCACGAAACCCAGGGTTCCAGTGCAGAAATAAAGCCTCTACACCTCTGGCTGTAAAAAACCTGGGGGGTTATGGCAGCGGGAGAAACTCCCAGCCTCATAGGAGAGTTCATTGGAGAGACCCACAGGGTCTTAGAATATACAAAAACACACCCACCCAGTAATCAGTACCAGAAGAGCCCAATTTGCTTGAGGATAGCAGAAGTGACTGAAAGTCAGCTAAGAGTTGAGTAAGCAGCACTGCTCCCCGTCTGACCCCTCCCCCACTTAGAGCACAACATGGGTTGCCCCGCCATGGCAAATACCTAAGGCCCCACCCCCTTATAATGTAACAGGTGAGTTGAGACAAAGATACATGGCCCAAATGAAAGAACAGATCATAAGAAAAAACTAAGCAATGAGGAGATAGCGAACCTATCAGATGCAGAATTCAAAACACTGGTAATCAGGATGCTCACAGAAATGGTTGAGTATGGTCACAAAGTAGAGGAAGAAGTAAAGGCTATGCAGAGTAAAATAAAGCAAAATACAGAGGGAACCAACAGTGAAGGAAAGGGATCTGGGACTCACATCAGTAATTTGGAACAGAAGGAAGAAATAAACATTTAACCAGAGCAGAATTAAGAAACAAGAATTCAAAAATATGAGGAGAAGCCCTGGCTGGTGTGGCTCAGTAGATTGAGCGCGGGCTGGGAACCAGAGGGTCCCGGTTCGATTCCCAGTCAGGGCACATTCCTGGGTTGCTACGGGCTGGGTCCCCAGTGAGGGCCATGTGGGAGGCAACCATACATTGCTGTTTCTCTCCCTCTCTGTCTCCGTCCCTTTCCCTCTCTCTAATAATAAATAAATAAAATCTTAAAAAAAAAATTATGAGGAGAGACTCAGGAACCTCTTAAACAACTTTAAATGTTCCAACATCCAAATCATAGGGGTGCCAGAAGATGAGAAAGAGCAAGAAATTAAAGCTTATTTGAAAAAAATAATGAAGGACATGGCCTGGCTCGTGTAGCTCAGTGGATTGAGCATGGGCTACGAACCAAAGGGTCGCCTGTTCGAATCCCAGTCAGGCCACATGCCTGGGTTGCAGGCCAGATCCCCAGTGGGGGCCATGTGAGAGGCAGCCACACATTGATGCTTCTCTCTCTCTCTCCTTCCCTTCACCTCTCTTTGAAACTAAATAAATAAAATACTTTTTTAAAAAAATAATAATGAAGGAGAATTTCCTCAATCTGGCAAAGGAAATAGATTTCCAGGAAGCCCAGGAAGCTCAGAGAGTCCCAAACAATTTGGACCCAGGAGGAATACACCTAGTCACACCATAATTACATTACTCAAGATTAAAGATAAGGAGAGAATCTTAAAAGCATTAAGAAAAAAGAAGACAGTTACCTACAAAGGAGTTCCCATAAGACTATCAACTGATTTCTCAAAAGAAACCTTGCAGGCAAGAAGGGGCTGGAGAGAAGTATTCCAAGTCATGAAGGCAAGGACCTCCATCCAAGAATACTCTATCCAGCAGAGCTATCATTTAGAATGAAAGGGCAGATAAAGTGCTTCCCAGACAAGGTAAAGTTAAAGGAGTTCATTATCACCAAACCCTTATTACATGAAATGTCAAAGGGACTTATCTAAGAAAGGAAGATGATCAAAACTATGAACAGTAATATGACAACAAACTCATAACTATCAACAACTGAACCTAAATACAAAAACAAACTAAGCAAACAACTAGAACAGGAACAGATTCACAGAAATAGGGATCACATGGAGTGTTATCAGTGGAGAGGAAGATGGGAGAATGGGGAAAGGTACAGGGAATAAGAAGCATAAATGGTAAGTACAACATAGACGGGGGGACGTTAAGAACAGTATAGGAAGAGGAGAAGCCAAAGAACTTATATGTATGACCCATGGGTATGAACTAAGGGGAGGAATGTGGGTGAGGGGTACAGGATGGAGGGGAATAAAGGGGAGAAAAAAGTGGGACAATTGTAGTAGCATAATCAATACATTTAAAATTTAAAAATAATAATAAATATATTAATGTTTTAAAATACTGAAAGATAATTCACCAAAATATTAAAAGTGGCACTGATGTATGATAAAAGTTTGAACTCCCTTCTTCAGTAACTTCTTGTTAGGAACTAAATGAATGGTTGTGTCCCACCCAAAATTCATATGTTAAAGCCCTAACCCTGCAACGTGATGATACTTGGAGTTGGGGGCCTATGGGAGGTTTAGATGATGTCATAGGGGCGGGGCCCATGATGGGACTAGTGGGCCTATCAGAAGAGAAGACACTGAGCTCTCTTTCTCTCTCAAGGCAACGTGAGAACATGCGAGAAGGCAGCTGTTTGCAAACCAAGAAAAGGGTTCTCACCAGGAACTAAATATGCCAGCACCTTAATCTTGTACTTCCCGGTCTCTAGGAAGTCCAAGAAGCATGAGATATAATTGTCTCTTGTTTAAGCCACCTTGCTTATGCTTTTTGTTACAGCAACTGAAGCTAAGACACTTCTATATTAAATAAATTTCTGAAACTTGTTGTTTTTTGTTTTAAGTTGGGTTTGAAAAAGTTAAAAAATCATCTCTAAACCAGTAATAAATATCATCATTACATTGGAAAAATAAAAAATAGTGCATATTAATATAAGTCTTTATAAATATAATTTTAATCCCATATTCCAACATTTTATTATAAAGATTTTCAACATATAGCAAAGTTAAAAGAATTTGTCTGTAAACAATTGTATACCTACTACCTAAATTATACTAACAATATTTTACAATATTTGTTTTATCACATATCTATCCATTTATCCATTCCTCTGGCCATACATTAATCTCTCTTATTTTTATGTATTTAAAAGGAACTAGCAGGTATCAGTATACTTTTCCTTAAATTTTACAACATGCATATTAACTTGAGTTCAATATTATTTGTAGTAATTTTGTTTTTTTTAAAGATTTTATTTATTTTTAGAGAGAGGGGAATGGAGAGAGAAAGAAAGGGAGAAAAACATTCTTATGACAGAGAGACATCACTCAGTTGCTTCTCATACACACTCCCACCATGGACCAAACCCGTAGCCCACACCAGGCATCAGACTGGCAACACTTTGCTTTGCAGGACAGTGCCCAACCAATTGAGCCACATTGGTCAGGGCTGTAGCAATTTTCTTTAGAGGTAATTTTTATATATAGTAAAGTGTACAAATCTGAAATGTAAATTCATTCAGTTTTTACAAATGCATATATTTGTATAACTCAAACTGCTACGAAGATATATAACTGCATCACTCCACATAAAATGTAAAACACTTGAAATCATATAAATCCATTTATCAGCTACCTCCATCCTTTATAATTGTCATATGTATTACAACTATATACATTATAAACATGATAAACCCATGAGACAATGTTACAAGTGTTCCTTTATACTGTCACATATTTTAAAGAAATTAAGAGAAAAAATAATATTTTATATTTACCAATACTGATGCTCTTCCTTCCTTTTCTCCCTCCCTCACTTCCTGTGGAAATTCTTTTCCCACGCATGGAAAAGCGTAGCTCTGGGATCATGCATGAGCAAGGCCTCCATGTGAAAAAATATCCCAAGCCAGCATGCGCGGATCCATGTTCGTGGAAAGGAATTCTTTGAAAGGAAATTTGGCTAAGATATTTCTTAAAATTTATTGCCTTGCTGAGTCTCTCACCCCGGATTCAAGGGGCTTATGCTAATGAATGCCCGAGGATCTTTCCTGCCACACTGTTTAACTTCCTGGATAATCCGCCCGCATATCTACCCCCTTTTGATGTATCTTCACCACCTAGTTTAGATCCGCACTCTGCGCATAGTTAATGAAGGCCATTCTGATGCGAATGGATCCTGAAACTTCTAATAAAAAGCTGGGCTAAGTGACGCTTGAGGCCCTTTCCCACACGATAAGGGAAGGGTCCGTGGCCCCGGATTTCCTCTTCCATGTGTGTCTCTGTTTGAGATTCATTCACGCATTCGGTCACGGTCACCACGGATTTTGCAGGAAGGAATCCGCAGCACCTTCCTCTTTTTCTTTCTTGTCTCATTTTTCCTTTCCTTCCTTTCTTTCTAAAGAACTAAGTTTTCCATCTGGCCTTATTTTCCATCAGCCTAAAGAACTTCTTTTAGCATATCTCTAATGTAGTTATGTTGACAACAAGTTCTCTGAAATTCCTAAGTCTCCTTTTATCTGAAAAGGTCTTTATTTGTCTTCATTTCTTAAAGAATATTTTGGTTGATATAAAACTTTTTAATATGAAATTTGGGGCTGACATAGGTTTTTTTTTCCCTCTTACAGTTCTTTGAAGACATTGGTTAGTTAGTTGTCTTCTGTCTTCATTGTTTCGGAAACATCACAGCCATTCAAATCATTATTCCCCTATATGTTATGTATTTGTTTTCTCTGGCTGCTTTCTAGATTCACTCTTTACCTTAATTTTGAGCAGTTTGGCTGTGCTCTGATTTGGGGTTTGCTAAACTATTATAAACTATAAACTTATAATTTGTATAAAATAGAAGTATTTTGGCCATTATTTCTTAAAATGTTTCTGTTGCATTTGCTTTTGGGCTTCCAATTATTGTACCACAAATACCTAAGGTTGTATTTCTTTGTTATAGCAAAGTTATAACTGCTTTAAAATTCTTCACCTGATCATTACAAAAGCTGGATCTTATCAGGTTTCATCTTTTCGTCATTTTTCTCAAGAATATATCATATTTTGGTTTCTATTATGTTAAATAATTTTGGATTGTATTCTCGACATTGTGAACCTTATCTAGGAAGCCTCTGGATTCTGTTATATTTCTCTGAAGAGTATTACTTTTTGTTTTGGTTTTGGTTTCATAAGCATCTCAGACTTAAACTGCAAGTTTTTGTCTCTTGGGCACTAGCCCAAATCTCAGTTAGTTTTTTTTTTTTTAAGATTTTATTTATTTATTCATTCTTAGAGAAAATAGAGGGAGGGATAAAGAGAGGGAGAGAAACAGCAATGTATGGTTTCCTCTCACATGGTCCTCACTGGGGACCTGGCCCGCAACCCAGGCATGTGCCCTGATTGGGAATCAAACTGGGATCCTTTTGTTCCCAGCCTGTGCTCAATCCACTGAGCTACACCAGACAGGGCCCAAATCTGTTATTTTATCCTTAACTGAGCCACCTAAAATCCAACCCCCCCACCCATGCAGAGCTCAGGGATCGGCACAAATTGTAGTGAAAAACTTTATCCAGAAGGTTTGGTTCCTCTCTCTCTGTTTCTAATTGCCAGAATTCTTCCTCAATCTCCAGTGAGTGGCTATAGTTGCCTTAAGCTCTGTTCTCCAATTCTTCAGGCCAGAAGGACTATTGGTTTTCTATAGACATTCTAGCTGCCCCATGTAGCCAACTGTGGTCCGACTTGAGGCCAAAAGCTGAAAAAACTAACAAACGAGCAAAGGAAATTCACCCTTTTCCATTTCCTTCTTCCAAATGTCAACCATCTCCACAGTCTGTTTAATTGTATTCAGCCTCCATTATTACCAGGAAGTCTTTGGTTTTTTGTTGTTTTCCAATAGTTTATAGTGTTATCTCTGGGAGGACCAAGCTACTAGAAACTTAATTGGACATTCCTGAAGTGAGCCACCACTGTTGGAGATGTTAATTTTCTGTTTAATAATTTAATACATTACCTACATTGAGCCAGAGTTACTTTTATAATCAGGAAAATTATGGCTTATTATATTAACATTATAACGTGAATAAAAAACTTTCCATATCCAAAAAATGAAACTTCACATTTATATAGAGAACAGTGGGAAGCAGACATTCTTTGGAGAATGACAGTAAAGGATGTAGGAGAATGAAGCAGAGCTGAAAATTACACAGCAAGAGTTCAGACAATAAAATAGGAAAGTCTCTAAGACAAAGAACACCTCTGAGCAGGCACTGCACCCACCAACATCAGCGAGGAAGGCAAACCAGAGCTCACCTGCACAGTATGTTCGTGTCTAGGTATCCTTGTTAACACTTCCCCCTCCCTTTCTGCTGTAAGCCCCTCTCCTCCCAGAGTGCCCAGAGCCCCTAAGGCACTTACTGAATTTGATTTCCAATTTCCTCCAAAGCATAAGTCTCTCCTCAGTTGATGAGCATCTGAGTGAACAGGTGTAAACTTTCTAGTTCATTCCACAAGAACCATAAGTTTGTATGTTCAGTATCATCATTGGGGTTAAGAAGATCCACTTAAAACCAACTCTGTGACCAACTTGAGTGAGTCATTGCCCCTTTCTGTCTGAATTTCTTCACCTGCAAAATGAGAAGTAAACTAAGAGGACTTCAAGTTTAATTTTTTTTATCTATTTTTTAATCCTCATCTGAGGGTATGTTTTATTAACTGCAGAGAGGGAGGATGGGAGAGAGAAACACTGATTGGTTGCCTCCCATAGGCTCCGCCCCCACCCAGCTGGGGATGGATTCTGAAACCCAGGTATGTGTCCTGACCCGAAGTCGAACCCAGCATTTTGGTGCACAGTTCAACACTCCAACCAACTGAGTCACCCAGCCAGTGCTAATTTTTCATCTTTACAATTCTACGGAACTTGAAGTTCTATAAAATATAATCATGTGTTAAATATATTGCTAAGTTCTTTTTTTTTTCTCTAAAATCTGCTATCCTATATTAAAATCCACTAGAGGGGAGTAAAACATTAGATGAGAATATACCACAACTCAACTGGGGTATCTTGTATAAATTAAGTTTGCAACTGTTGCCTAATGTCTGTTGTTTCCAATCAACCCCCACTTGATTGCTTTAAAATACAAAGATGTGAGGGAATCACCATTTCCATGTAGAAATCTTTTATTTTGTGGAATACAGCCCCATGCTTGGGGTTAGGGAGTCTTTGTACTCTCTAAAGTCCCTGGCTAATGGAACAAGGTCTATTCCTTAGAACAAGCATGTCCATTTCATTTCCAGTTTTCTATTGATTTACAACTGAGTTACAGCCACCAAAAAGATTCCCTAATCCTTAATTCAGAAGAGATGTTTCATCCTGACAACTAATTCTTACTGAAAGGCAAGAGCAACCCCAGCTTGCCCAGCCCTCAAGTAGTTCCATGTTGAAAGAGACCTCGGAACCTTGTCTGCATTCCAAGTTCTTTGCACCCAAAGGCTGAAAGAAAAATTCCTTTGGTGGGATTCCCCTCATGTAAGATGATTAGAGACCCCTGGCCCAGTAGTTTAGTACTTTTACTTTGAAGAAATACAATTCTAATATAATGTGCTCATCTTCTCTTTCAGAGTAAAGTTTTAAAAGGAGATCAGAGCCTCTGGTTCTCGTTCCCAGGGAACAGGTTTCAGAGGAAAGGAAGGAGGAACGGAGACAGAAAGACAAGACGGTGCTCAGGCGGGGCTCCACCGGAAGACCAGGTGTTAGGAGAATCCAGCTACATACTTGTTCCTTGCATTCTATTTCTTAGTTTCCTAGTAGTTGCAGAACAAGAGCATTAACTTTGGAGTCAGTTGGACAGATCCTAGGTTGATGAATTAACTTCTGTGTGACCCAAGAGTATTTATGTAACCTTTTCTGAGTCATGATATGTGAAGCAAGACTCTTGGTTACAA
Organism: Micronycteris hirsuta; assembly: GCA_004026765.1. Lineage (NCBI taxonomy): Eukaryota > Metazoa > Chordata > Mammalia > Chiroptera > Phyllostomidae > Micronycteris > Micronycteris hirsuta. The sequence goes on along the minus strand of PVJI01012387.1, from coordinate 44,101 downwards.
GGAACAATAATCAAATTCAAATTAGGTTAAGTATACAATGTCATCACCCTCTTCCTGTTCCCCTCCCTCTCCCCTCCGTTTGTCTCTTTTTATTCTAGAGTCCTTGAATTTCATCCTTATACTGTTTCCTTCATCTGGCTAATAGAGGAGGATCTCAACATCGACATGATCCCAGAAATACAGCCTCTCTCTTTCAACAGCTATACGCATATATAACATCCTAGAGACAGACGCTGATGGCCCCGGCTTGAGTCTTGTGCCACCTCTATACCAGCTCATGTGCTCACCATTATGGCCCCTAAGATTACTGACTAGGATTGCCAGATAAAATATAGGATGCCTTACTAGATCTGAATGTACCAGATGAATAACAAATAACTTTTTAACATGAGTCCCATGTAATCTTTGGGACATACTGATAGATACTAAAGGGGTACGTGTTATTTACCTGAAATTCCAGTTTAAATTCTAATCGTCCCTGGTGATATTTGGGATATATACTTATCCGACCTGTGTGGGAGCAAATGCACGACTGTCCAGGGTTCCACATGCACGTGAGCTTAACATTCTGATGCCTACAGGGTTGGTACACACCCGCAGAACACTGCAGCCGTCCCCGACACCACTGCCTCTTGCAGGAACCCACCACTCCCTCTGCACAGTGTTCAAGTAGTGAAGTGTGCTGTCTGGTACTGCTGATTTCTGAAGAAGTTTTTGTGAACCAGTTTTCAGTGATTTCATATAACTGCACAATCCCCACTAGAAGGCCACCCCACACTTCAGTTATAACTGATCTATAGAGGAGAACCCCATAGTTTTGAGTGACTGATCTTTTTTTTTTAATCCAGTTCTTACTACTTTCAAGTTTTCATTATTTTGTAGCATTAAAAAAGCACAACAATCCATTGTCCATATTCTTGTTTTAAAAGTAAGAGTAAGGTACAGAACAGTGGGTATAATATGCTACCACTTAAAAAGAGGCTATTTCTATCCACACCGCTGGGTACACAGACTCAGCAATAGATTCTGCTTCAAGGGTGGAGAGCTTGGGGACTGGGGATCAGAGCAGGAAAGAAGCTTTTCACTGTACATCTTCTTGTAATGTTAAATTTAACTCATCATTAACAATTTTAAAAACACTATAAACTCACTTATGAATTCTCACCATAAATATATTGCTCATTCTCTCTGCTGCACCTGCAACACGTCTTTGCACGGAGCAGCCACAGCCACTGCCGCCCTCATCTCTTCCCGAAGGCTCTCCAATGCTCAGCCCGCTATGGCAGTGATGTGATGCTTCGCTTTCGATTCTGTTCCTCCTCAGCAAACACATGGTTTTGACGGTTAACTTTATGGGCTATAGTGATTATGCTCACCATTGGAACAGCCACCCACCCCTGGTGCTTGGCAGGAAAAGCAGAAATCCCAATAACGTGTAGACCCAAGATTTCTGGACTAGCATCGGTGAGAGCTCCAGAACAAAAGGAAGACATTTGCTTCCATTTAAATGGAAACCAGGCATCTCGGCTCAGGATGTGCATCTTGATTAAGAAATCGAAGCTGCACCCACCGCGGAGGCCATATATGTGAGATACAGCATGGAGGGGTTTTCTCTGGTTTTTCGCTAATAGAAACTCACATTATGGGTTTGGCCTTAAACAATTATCTGTAGTCTCTAGAATCATGGCAGCAGAGGGGAATGAGAGCACATCAACATATTTTGCATTTTAAAAAACGCACAGAGAAGCTTTGTGTGATTACAAAGCCACGAATCTGGATGAGAGCGAGATCTGCCAGCTGGAGCCGAGGAGGAAAGGGCTCTTTGCGGTAAAGGAACTCCGTGTCTTGAGAAAACAACTAGTGTGTGTTGCAGGCTCAGTGGAATTTGCTTAATAAGTTGCACATTTGTCACTGTAGGTCAGTTCTTTGGGTGCCAGAAGACATAATTTCTTCATTATATAATCAAATATTTGTCCTCGCTGGAAAACGAGCGCCAGAAAAGCATCAATCACTCGGCCGTTTCTCTGGCCAGCTGGGTGTTCTGCATGGAGCCCACCATGGGGAACATTTTGAAACAATGTCTGGCACTGGGCTTTGTTTGGTTTCTCTGCCACTTATCTCTGCACCTTCTCTGGGAGACTATGACCTGACCTCTCTAAACAGGCTGATGAGAAGGGGGAGGAGTAGCAAAGTGGGAAGTCACAGGGCTCCAAATGTGTCAACTGGCAGTTTCTATATATCCGGCCACAGAGTTTTGTCCACTACAGCAACATCTTAACTACTCTGAGGGACTTACAGACAAAACATTTTCATTCTTGAAATCTTTTTTCATCTTATAGTGCCCATACCCATATGTGTTCGGCTCTAAAATCTTTGAAGACTTCTTCCAAGAACAACAAAACTTTTCTTTTCTCCTAAGAAGCCCCTTTCGTTAATCTTACATATTTTGATTTTGAGCAAATTCAGAATTTCTTCTGGTGTTCATTTTTGCTTCAGAGTGGGCAAATACATGTGAATAATTAGATTTGCTCCAGGGAAAAACCTTTGAAAGTAAAGTTGCTACAATATTTATTCAGGAGGTGACTTGAAGGTAATTTGCTTCCAATAGCCATGACATCAAGAAAGTGGGTCTCATTCAGCCCCAATCTAGAAGTTACACATTTCTTGCCATAGGTTAGTTCTCCATTCCCATGTGGAAGGAGACACTTTTTTGGAAGGAACATTTTCCCAAAGCCCTCCAGCCCTTTCCTTACATCAGCGTCTGTCAAAATTGAGTCATAGCCACTTCTAAACCAATCACTGGCAACTGGAACTGTGGCCACTCACACCAAACAGGAGTCAGCTCTGGAATTCGGACTGAGTCACGAGGGGAAGGAACAGACACTCCCTCCACGCTCTGCCAACAAGGAAGAGGTGGGTAATGACGTTGGATTCAGAGCCCACAGTGCCAGCCACAGATCCCTTTTCAGTTGCGGGAACTAGGTGCACTGGTAAGTGACGGAATAAAGATTTGAACCATACTTGATTCCAGAGTCCTGATCCTAATCACTACCTCAGTGTCTTACCTGAGAAAAGTCTGGTTTGTACTAACTGGATTTGAGCCACTCAGCACATACCTAATCTAATTTCAGGAAAGCGTTTTTGGTTTGTTTTTTTTTTTTAAGAAGAGTGCAGCAGTTCCTGTTTTTAGATAGAAGGCCTCTTATTAATGCTACAGTGGCATCCATATATATTTGGGGAGGGGAGCAATATCAATGTTAAAAATATATGGCTTTTGTTTAAAGGCAATGCTCGCCGAGTGTATGGGCTCATGCCTACCTTCATATTCATGGCCACAACGGGTACCTGCTCAGCCACAGGAGCTTTCCTATGTAAGTCCTTCCACCTTTCAATCCATAAAATGAGGATACGAAGACCTACTTTGAAAGACTATTGTAAGACTTAGGACCAAAAGCGCATGTACGGATGACTACTCCATTATAGGTATCCAAAAACTCCATGCTATTATTTTGTGTTCTTACCTAGGCCAAACCTTAAGACACTTAACACGTAAAAATTTTGGAAAACTTTTAACCAATTAAAACAGAAATTTGAGTTCATGGGAAGATTAGAAACAATATGTAAAACTTAAGCATCCAAAAATCAAAGTAACTAATGCATAATCAATGTGTTATGCATTACTTTGCAGAGTAGATTGTGAAATTGTACTACATTTTAAAAAGTCTCCAAAAAACTCCCTTGCAGCCCATAAAACCACTAACATCTATAGGCCATTGTGATAATGCATGGACATGGTTCGCCCCATGTCCTTATACAAATGCACTACAACTCGGGTGCATGAGGTCCAAAAGTACATGAAGCAGAATTTGGTCTGGTACATTGTGTACACAGCATGATTAATTAAATTGTGAAATCAAACTTGTACGAAAACAAATCTTTCAAACAATTCTAAAAACCACATTTTTTGTTGGTTCTATTCAATTTACTCATCAGACAACATTTTTAAGAGCACAAGATTTAACTCAATCTCAGAGTCTCCATATTATTGTTGAACTTTATGAAAGAAGTCATTCCATTTATACAGCCTTTTAAAGTGAAGTTTCTCTTTAACGACATTTACTATTTTGATTTCTATTAATTTCCTGTTCTGAGCCTTAAGGAAAAATGTTGTTATAATAATAATACCAAGTTTTAGAAGAGCTTGTTTACTGCTAGGAAATTTCTAAATATCTTTTAATTTTTCTTTTTAGATGAACCATTATTGGTTGAATTCTTTAATTACAAAAATGGTTCGATTGTATTATGGGTTTTCCGGTTGTGTTGGTAGTTCCTAATTGCAACACAACCTCCACATAATGTCCTATTCCAAAAATCTCCACTGAAAAGTAAGACCTGTTTTTTCCTATATTCTACCAAGGAAGCAAGTTAAAAGGATTTCACATGTGGAAAGCCTGCTGAATTTATTTTCCTTTTTGGGAGCATGGGAAAGAAGTGGAAGGAGAGGAAAAAGGAAAGAACTCCCATTTAAAATGAATTCCAGCTCATCTATAAGCCAAGCCAAATAAAGACAGTATAGGGGTTAAGACCATGAGCTCTGGAGTAAAAAAAAGGAAAAAAAAGACCTTGATGAAATGGTTCCTTAGTTGTGGCAAATACACCACAGTGATGGAAGATGCTAACAATAGGAGTCTTGTGAGAGGTATATGGAGACCCTCTGTAATATCTCTGTAACATTTTTGTAAATCTAAAACTATTTTAACTGAGTTCATTTAAAAAAAAAAAAAAAGACCTGGGTGTGACTTCTGACTCTGCCATGTGTTAGCTGTATTAACTTTGAGCAAATTATTTAACCTCTCTAAGCTTCAATTTCATTCATCCGAAGAATGTCCATATGGAGCCTACTGCACAGCCTGTTGTGAGGATTAAATGAGCTAATGAAGCACTTGGCATAAAGTTCAGCACGCAGTAAGAGTCTACCTTACTTGTAACATGAGCGTGTGCCCACCAAAGGACCAGACATTGCAGTACTTAATGCAAGGTCCAGCTACTTTGAGTGTTCACCATGTGCTATTTTCTTCCTAATTTCTCAAAATCTGTTAAGCTTCACAGTCACTCAAATTCTGAACCCATTTTGGTGTTTCTCTTTCCCATGACCTTGTAGTCCATCAGGCAGCAGGTCTTGTTCAAGCGACGGCTGTCATCCTCTCCATCTTACCACCTCTTCTCTCCTAACATTGCTTCCCTGGCTCTGGCTTTGTTCCTGCCTCACGTACCAGGATGGTGTCCTCCTGCCTTCCCTGCCTGTCCCTCTGCTCCTCTAAGCCTGACTGAAGTGGGGTCTCACTAAACCCTCTAAATCCTGCCCCCCAACCTTCCACAGCTCTCCATTTCCTATGGACCCAGTCTCTCATTCGTTAGCTTTGGCATTCCAGACCAATCATGACCTTGCCTCAATTTACCTTCCAAACTGCATTTCCCATACCTCCCCCTGTACATTAATAACAACAGACACTGAGTCCCAGAAACAACAAGAAAAGGGTCAAATGTCACAGAGTTAATGGCAAAGCAGACTTTAGGTCATTGGATGGAATTGTTAGTTAGTATTTGGGGAGTACCCAGCATCTACCAAATATAGCAATAAATGGAGGGGAGGGGGGACAAAGAGAGAAAAAATACATTAAAAAAGGCTATCTCTGAGCACTTTAAAAATAAGGTATGACCTGCTCTGGATTCCAAAGCAGTAGAGGCCAGGAGTTCCTGAACAGGAGCGAGGACTAAAAGCATCCCACTTGAAGGGGCTGAAGGACAAGCTAGCTGTTTAAACTAGTAACCCAGGCAGAACTCTCTTACCCCAGGGAGACTGAAAAGCTGCAATTCCTGTCTGAGGCCACAGCTTATATAAAAGCTATGCACTAGAGAACCGGGTGGCTGTAGGCAGAGCTTTGCAGCCAGGACCTGGGCCAAGCAGTCTGCTGGCTCAGTGACTAGATTTAGGATAACGCTAATGGATCAGAAACCACCTATATAAGACCTGATCTTGGAGTTGGAACACAAGGGGCCAAGGGGAGGCAACCACAAAAATCGAGACACAGTGGAGGGAGAGAACGCAGAAGGAAAAAAAGTCCTCTGTACTGTTCGACAGCAAGCTGAAATTCCACACGCACGGAGGAAACTCGTTCTACGAAGGGCACTAAAAGCAGCAGTTTGGATATGACCTCACTCCCAAGTGGCACCACAATTACCTTAGAAGTTTTAAATAAGTTTTCTTAATCCTTTATAATATAAAGAAATAGACCCTATTAAAAAACCAAGATTAGTAAATAAAACAAGCAGAAGTTATACAAAAAGTGTAGGTATAAACGCACCAACCAGCAATCCTGGACATGGACTAAACAAAGACAGAATTAGCGAACTATAAGACGGCACGGAGGAATTCCACAGAGCAGCACAGAAAGAGATGAAAATATACAGAAAAACAATTAAGAGACACAGGGGATGAGACTGTGTTTAATAAGAGATCCAGAAGTAGAAAATACAAGAACTGGTGAAGCTACATTCACCTCCTTCAAGTCTTTACCCGAATGCTACTATCTCAATATGACCTCCCCCTGCTACTGCACTGAAGCTTCTGACCAGCCCTGTGCTACCACGCCTTCCCCTTCCCCAGTTTTCTCCACGGCACTTACCAGCTTCTAACACACTTCACAAATTAAGTATACTTATGGTTTCCCCTGGCCTAAATGTGAGAGCTGAGAGTAGAAACTCATCTGTTTTGATAACTGCTATATCCCCATAGAACATTAACAAGCAATTTGTGTACTTCATAAATATTTGTTGAATGAATTAATAATTAATTATTGGCTGAGTACTTTTCATAATGCAAGAACAATTTGAAGGTAAACAGTAAAGAAGTAAAAAAAAAAAGCTCTAACACAATGACAATTGGAGCAATTTGAATAGACTGTGTATGTTCATAAATATTCAATTTCCTAAATATGATTATTGTATTTATGTAAGAAAATGTTTTTGTTCTTAGAAGAGGCATACTGACATGTTTAATGATGAATTTTCCTGGTGTTCACAACTAACTTTAATGGTTAAGGAAAAAATATATATTTATATATTACATACATGCATATATATGTATATGTACAAATAAATATAAAACAAATGTTGAAATTTAACAGCTGGTAAATCTCAATGAAGGGTATATAGATATTTATTTTCTATTGATTATGAAGTTTGCAAGATAAAAAGTTGGGGAAAATGGAGGGACTGAACTCCAGTACTAAATGGAATAAATAAAAATCAGGGAACTTCTGGTAAGTGAAGAGGTCAGCAATTCCTCTCCTCCCACCAAAATAACTATAAAACCAGGAAAAGACAGCTGAAAACAACCATTTCAGAGCTCTGTAAACCAACCAGAGGGAAACAACAAATTAGGCTGCTGGGCTCTGGGAAACCATTGGGGTTCTCACACATTCTTACCTGGGGTCCCCATTCTCCACCACAGATTGATGGGTGAGGTAAAGTTAACAGGGCTGGGGTGGCAGTGAAAACTAACAGCTTCTCTACTAGAGTGGACTGACTTAATCCAGAGGAGAAGAAGATAAGGAGCCCATGCCCAACTGTAATGTTAGCAAAAGCAGCAAAGTTAGAGGGGTAAAAGCATAGTTTTGCTTGTCTGAGACTGTAGTCCCTGTTAGGACAAGAGACTGGCAGATTAACTTAAAAATTAGCAGACAGAAAGCCTGGAAATAAGGAGCTAAATAAGCTCTCCACACATCTGTGCCAGAGTGGGAGGTTGCATACAGGGGCAAGGAAGACTTAACAGGGCCCAAGCTCTAATGTAACCCTGGATGGACAAAGAGGATGAGCACATTTGCAGGGAAGACCTGAAAAGGCTGAGGGGGTTGGGGGAATACAAGTGGGATAAGACTAGGAAACTGCCTGAGCTTTGACACTTTAACACACCCACAGATACACCAGCAGGGGTGTAGAAGACCTACTGACTCAAGGATTTTCAGTACAACCTCAAATCACTGGGTGATCACTAAACTTACATAGATGATGGGGTAGCTCCTCAAAACTAAAAACATAAATTAGAACAACTGAACAGAAAAATCACCAACACAGGACACAGTGGAGAGATCTGCAGATTACGTCCAAGTAAATTAAAGAAAAAACAAATCAAAACAACAACAAAAACCAACAGCAACAAATAACAAATCCAGTGTTGCTACATTACATAAAATATCATTTTCAACAAATTTATAAACTGTATAAAGAAATAAGAAAGTGTGACCCATACTCAAGAAAAAAGGCTCTCAAGAGAAAGTGTGTATGTACTCAGATGTTGAACGTAATAAAGACTACAATTCACAGAAGGACAAATACTGCATGGTTTTATTTATACACGATATCTAAAATAGTCAAACTCATAGAAACAGAGTAGAATGGTGGTTGCCAGGTGCCAAGGGGAGTAGGGGGAGGAGGAAATTAGGACTTGCTGTTTAACGGGAATATTAATTTTTTTAAATAGCAACTATAAAAACGAACCAAATGAGAATTGTAGTCAAAAGTATAACTGACATGAAAATTTCTGGGTAAGCTCAATAGCAGAACTGAGATAGCAAAAGAATCAACAAACCTGAAGAGAGATAGCTAAAAATAATCCAATTTGAAAACAACATACTCAAGATTGAAGAAAAATGTACAGAGCATTACAGATCTGAGGCACAACAGCAGGTATATCCATTTACATGAGGGTCCCAGAAGGAAAAGAGAATGAAAAAGGAGACAAAATAATAGAAGGAAAATGGTCAAAAAAACCCAAACCCTTCTAATTTTGATGAAAATAGTAATCTACAAACCCCAGGAGCTCAACAAACCCTAAGTAAGCTAATCACAAACAAATATACACCTAGACACACCATGCTCACTATTGAAAGCCTAAGGGGGTATCTTAGAAGTTGGAGAAAAACAACTCATCACAACTGGAGAATAATACAATTATAGCTAACTTTTCATCAGAAACTATGTTGACCATGATGCAGTGGAATGACATGATCAAAGCGCTAAAAAGAAATGTCGACCTAGAAAGAAATACAACAGGAGGACCCAAGATGGTGGAGGAGTAAGTGGAAGCTATACTAACCTCCTTCCAAGGCCAATCTGGAATTACAACCAAACTGTAGAGAAATCATCCAGAATAACCGACTGAACACTAGCAGGAGAGAAATCTTATAACCACGGAAAGACAGAATAAACCGCTTCACCCCAATGTGACTGGTAGGGAGTATGGAGGAGGTATGAGAGGGCTGGTCGGGCCCTGGGGCAGCTGAAGTTCCAGAGGGATATTTCAGCAGCTGGGGGCTCCCCCTGAGAAGTGTGGGGTCTAAACCCTAAGTTGGGCTCCCCAGCCTACAGCATCAAAGCCGGAAAGAAGCCCAGATAACATCCAGCTGTGAAAAGCAGCAGGGTTTTTGTCTGCTAGGAAGAGATGGCTGGAGATGCAGAGAGCCTCTTAAAGGACCAATGCACAAAATTTTGTGTGCAGCCGCTTACCCTGGGCTCTGGCAAAGGAAGGGCAGAGTGGACTAGAAACATGTGAGGAGAGTCTGGGATTGAGGGCTCTGGGGATAGAACTGAAGGAACAGCCACCAGGATCCCTGTGCTGAGTCATCCCTCATACAGCAGGAACCATCTTTCTCAGGCAGAGCACTCCTCTCCAACTGGCATCACCCTGAGGGGAAGCAATACCCCACCTTCAGTAATTACTGTCCCACCCTGTGTGCTTAAGCAAGGTTGATGATTACAACTTGATTAGATCAACAGCAGATCAGTTTAATGACTGGTTACTTTGAAAGCTAAAGCAGTAAATACAAAAAAGCAGCCAAAAAGACAGACAAAGAAACAGGCCCCAAATAAAAGAACAACAGAAATCTCCAGGTGAACTAGATGAATGGAGGCAAGCAATTTATCAGATAGTGTAGAGTAATGATTATGAGAATACTCAACAGCATGAAAAAAGACAGAACTGTAAAAAAGGACCAGTCAGAAATAAAGAATGTGATATCTGAAATGAATAATACACTGGAAGAAATAAACAGTAGGTAAGATGAAGGAGAAGACTGAATCAGTGATCTGGAAGACAAGGTAGAAAAAAAAAAATCTGGCAGAGCAGCAAAAGGAAAAATGAATGTAAAAGAACGAGGAGAGCTTAAGAAACATTTTAAACAACACGAAGCATAACAACATGTTGAGGACCAATCTGCCTGGCAATGGCAACTGTAGCTCAGCCCTATGAGAAAGCCCATACTCGCATGGTGGCACGCAGGATGCCAAACCCACCGATCGGTTCTCTCATGGGAAATCAGGCCTGCATTATACCTAGGCTGCTTTGTGACTTGCTTTTGCTAAACTCCCTCACCCTGAGTTGAGGCAGCAAATACTTACTGCATATCTTTAAAGTAACTTCCTGAAGTCTGCTAATTCTCCCAAGGACTGAAGTGTAACCAGACCAATTACTCTTATCATTCCCTTGCATTTGCAACATTTTTTCCTTGTTAATCTGTGAGAAGTAATCTGTAACATCCTTTCCATTGCAATGTGTAAAAAATAATTACCTAAAGCAAATCTAAGTATAATGAATGAAAACCTTCTTTGATATATGCTATGAGAAAGCCAATAAAAGCCTGTCAAGGAAAGGATCCAGGGCGCTTTCCTCTTGGGAGAGTGGCTGAGGCACTCTGAGGTGCTCTCCCCTTGAGAGAGTGACCCTGCCCACCCTTTTCCCCCACAGGACTCGGTAGTCCGTGTGAATTTATTTCATTTCTCAGCCTCAATGCCACGGACACTGCAGGTGGTATCTGCATCAACAACATCCATATAATGAGAATAGAAGAAGGAGAAGAGAGCCAGCAAGGGATCAAGAATATATTTGAAGAAATAATGACCAAAAACTTCCCTAATCTGGTGAAGGAAAAAGTCACACAAGTCCAGGAAGCTCAGAGAGTCCCAAACAAGTTGGACCCAAAGAGGCCTACACCAAGACATATCATAATTAAAATGACAAGACATAAAGACAAGGAGAGAATCCTAAAAGCCGCAAGAGAAAAGCAGGTAGTTACATACAAGGGAGCACCGACTAGACTGGCATCTGATTTCTCAATAGAAACATTTCAGGCCAGAATGGAATGGCATGAAATATTCAAGATGATGAAAAGCAAGAACATACAACCAATGCTACTTCACTCTGCAAAGCTCTCATTTAAACATCAAATGAGAAATAAGGAGCTTCCCAGACAAGAAAAAGCTAAAGGAGTTTGTTAACACCAAACCTGTATTGCAACAAATGTTAAAGGGCTTGCTTTAAGGAAAAGAAGAAAAAGAGAAAGAAAAAAGAAAACAGAAGAAAATAGTGTAACAGTAAAATGGAACTACACACATATCTGTCAATAATCACCTTAAACATAATTGGCTTAAATGCTCCAACCAAAAAATAGGGTAGCTGACTGGATAAGCAAACAAGACCATATACGCTGCCTCCAAGAGACCCATCTCAGATCAAAAGATACACACAGACTAAAAGTAAAGGGATAGAAAAAGATATCTCATGCAAATGGAAAGGGAAAACAAAGCTGGGGTAGTGGTACTTATAGCTGACAAAATATACTTTAAAACAAAGGATACAGTAAGAGACAAAGAAGGACACTACATAATGATAAAGGGAAAAATCCACCAAGAGTATATAACCCTAGTAACATAGGAGCACCTAAATATGTACAACAAATCTTGATGGAGAGATTGACAGAAATATAGTCAGAGGTGGGGATTTTAACACCCCGCTGACTTCAATGGATAGATATTCCAGACAGAAAATCAACAAGGAGATACTGGCCTTAAATGACACACAAGGTCAAATGGATTTAATAGATATCTTCAGAGCATTTCACCCCAAAGAAGCAGAATATATATCCTTCTCAAGAATATATATATATATATATACATTTTCTAGGATAGACCACATGTTAGGACACAAAACAAGTCTCAATAAATTTCAGATTGAAACCATACCAAGCATCTTCTCTGACCATAATGCTATGAAACTAGAAATCATCATAAGAAGAACACTTGAAAACACGCAAAGACATGGAAGGCTAAATAACTGTTACTAAACAAAGAACAGGTTAACACTGAGATCAAGGGAGAAATCAAAAGATACCCTGAAACAAATGAAAGTGAAGACAGAACAATCCAAAATCTGTGGGACACTGGGAAGCAATCTTAAGAGGGAAATTCATAGCATTAACAGGCCTGTCTAAAAACAACAAGAAAAAACTCAAGTAAACAATCTAACTTCAAATGCGAACTTGGAGAAGAACAAACCAAGCCCAAAGTGAGTAGAAATAAGGAAATAATAAAGATCAGAGCAGAAATAAATGGAGTCTAAAAAAATGATACAAAAGATCAATGAAGCCAAAAGCTGGTTCTTTGAAAAGATAAACAAGATTGACAAACCTTTAACCAGACTCATCAACAACTAAAAGAAAAAGGACCCAAATAAATAAAATCAAAAATGAAAGAGAAGAAATAACAACTGACACTAAAGAAATACAAAGGACTGTAAGAAGATATTATGAATAATTATATGCCAGTAAACTGGATAACCTGGACAAAATGGATAAATTCCTAAAAACATACAATCTTCCAAAATTAAATCAGGAAGAATCACGGAATCCAAATAGACAGATTACACCTAATGAAATAGAAGCAGTAATCAAAAAACTCTGAACAAACAAAGCCGTGGACCAGAGGACTGCACAGGTGAATTTTACCAAACATTCTGAGAAGAACTAACATCTCTCCTTCTCCAACTATTTCATACAATTCAAGAGGGAAAGCTCCCAAACTGATTTTATGAGGCCAGGATTATCCTAATTCCAAAACCAGATAAATACACTACAAAGAAAGAAAATTATAGACCAATATCCCTGATGAACATATATGCTAAAATCCTCTACAAAATATTAGAAAACCGAATACATCAATGCATCAAATAGATCATACACCATGATCAAGTAGGATTTATTCTGGGAATGCAAAGTTGGTACAACATTCACAAATCAATAAATGAGATTCACCACTTAAAATGAAGGATAAAAACCACATGATCACATCAATAGATGCAGAAAAAGCATTTGAGAAAACCTAGCACCCATTTATGAACAAAAGTCTCATGAAAGTGGGAATAGAGGGGACATACCTAAACACCATAAAGGCCATATATGACAAACCCACCACCAGCATCGTACTCAATGGGCAAAAAATACAAGTGTTTCCCTTAAGATTGGGAACAAGACAAATATGTCCATTTTCACCCCTCTTATTCAGCATAGTACTGAAGTCCTAGCCACAGCAATCAGACAAGAAGAAATAAAGGCATCCAAACTGGAAAGGAAGAAGTATAACTGTCTTTATTTGCAGATGACATGATACTGTATCTACTTTTGTAGAATCCCAAAGATTCCACCAAGAAATTACTAGAACTTACAAATGAATTCAGCAAAGTAGCCGGATACAAAATTAATATCCAGAAATTAGTTGCATTATTACATGCTAATAACAAACTAACAGAAAGGGAAATTAAGAAAGCAATCCCACTCATAACTGCCTCAAAAAGAATAAAATACCTAGGAAAAAACCTAACCAAGGATGTAAAAGACCTGTAGTCAGAAGATTATAAGACACTGAAGAAAGAAACTGAAGAAGATACAAATAAGTGGAAGAACATAACATGTTCATGGATAAGAAGAATTAACATCATTAAAATGCCCATACTACCCAAAGGAATCTATAGATTCAACGAAATTCCTATCAAGATTCCAGTGATGTATTTTAGAACTAAAACAAATATTTGAAAATTTATATGGAACCACAAAAGGTCCCACATAGCAACAGCGGTCCTGATAAAGAAGAACAGATCTAGAGGAAGGACACTACCTAATAATCAAACTATACTACAAGGCCATAGTAATCAAAACAGCCTGCTACTGGCATAAAAACAGGCACATAAATCAATGGAACAGAATAGAGAGCCCAGAAATAAACCCACAACTTCATAGTCAATTAATATCCAACAGAGGAAGCAAGCACATACCATGGGATACAGATAGTTTATTCAATAACTATCAGTGGGAAGAATTGGACGGATATTTGCAGAAAAATGAAATGACCACCTTCTTACACCACACACAAGAATAAATTCAAAATGGATCAAAGACTTAAATGTTAGACCTCAAACCATAATAATTCTAAAAGAAAACATAGGCAGCAAAATCTCAGACATTTCTTGTAGAAATTTTTATCAGATATATCTTCCCAGACAAGGGAAACAAATAAAAATTTTTCTAATAAATGGAAGTACATCAAACTGAAAAGTTTTTGCACAGCAAAGGAAATCATCAACAAAATACAACAACCCACAGAATGGGAGAACGTATTCGCTCATACATATGATAAGGGATTAGTATCCAAAATTTATAAAATACTTACAAAACTCAACACCAAAAAAACAAATAACGCAATTGAAAAATGGACAAAGAGCCTGAATGGACACTTCTCCAAAGACGACATACAGATGGCCAATAGATATATGAAACAATGCTCAATGTCACTAATCATCAGAGAAATGCAAATTAAAACCATGAGATACCATCTCACACCTGTCAGAATGGCTATCATCAATAAATCAGCAAACAAGTGCTGGCAAGGATGTGGAAAAAGGGGAATCCTTTTGCACTGTTGATGGGAATGCAGACTGGTGCAGCCACTGTGGAAAGCAGTATGAAAATACCTCAAAAAATTTAAAAAGGATCTGCCTTTTGACCCAACAATCCCACTTCTGGGAACATATCCGAAGGAACCCAAAACACTAATTCAAAAGAAAATAAGGACCCCTATGCTCATTGCAGCGTTATTTACAATTGCCAAGATATGCCCATCAATACATAACTAGAACATCAACAGTGTCCATCAATAGATGTGTGGATAAAACAACTATGGGACATTTACATAATGGAACTCTACTCGTCCATAAAAAAGAAGAAAATTTTACCCTTCCCAACAGCATGGATGGACCTGGAGAACATTATGTTAAGTGAAATAAGCCAGTCAGAGAAAGACAAATACCATATGATTTCACTCATATGTGGAATCTAATGAACAAACCAAATTAAAAGCAAAACAGAGACAGACTCACTGATGGAGCACAGATGGCAGCTAATTGGGGGTGGTGGGAGGGGAGGAGTTAGGGGGTGGAGGGGTAGAGCAAAAAGGAAAAAGTACTCACAGACATGGACAACAGTGTGGTGATTGCTGGGAGGTGGGGATATAAGGGGACTAAATGGTAATGGAAACAAAGTACAACAAAGATTAATTTTTTTAAAAAAGGAAAGGTCAACCAAGAATTCTAAGCCCATCAAACAGTCCTTCAAAAACGAATTTAAAATATATTCCAAAATAAAGACTGAAAAAATTTGCTGCTGACATATTTGTCTTACACAGAATACTAAAGTCCTTCAGATGAAAGGAAATGACAACAGACTTTGTAACTTAAATCCAAGGGAAAAAATGAAGAGCGGGAGAAATGGTAAGTATGTGGGTAAATATAAAGGACTGTGCACATGGGTATACTTTAGAAGACATGATTGTATAAAGACTTAATTATAACTGTATTGTTGTTATATATAGGACAACAATATACAGGTGTAATATATATGACAATAATAGCACAAAGGGGAAGAAAATAAAGCTATATTGGAATAAAGTTGTTATATTCTACCAGGACTTAGTCAATATTCATCTGAAGTAGACTATAGTAAATTAAAATGCTTATTGTAATACCTAGGGAAATCACTTAGAAAATAACTCAAAAATATGCAGATGATGTTTCATAGAATTGTACGCTTGAAACCTACGTAATAATTTCATTAACCAATGTCATCCCACGAAATTTAATTTTTAAAAAGTCCAACTACTTAAAAAATACTAATCAGTTTCTGTGTAACACAAAAGAAGACAGTAAAAGACCAACCCAACAACAAAAAAAGACATAAGATATAGAGAAACAAAATAGCAGAATGACAGGTTATTAGTCCTGGCTGGTGTGGCTCAGTGGATTGAGTGCCGGTCTGCAAACCATAAGGTTGCTGGTTCAATTCCCAATGAGGGCACATGCCTGGGTTGTGGGCCAGGTCCCCACTTCAGAGCGTAGGAGAGGCAACCAATTGATGTTTTTCTCATACTTGATGTCTTTCTCCCTCCCCACCTCTCTAAAAAATATAAAATATTTTAAAAATTTATAGATTAAAAACTCTAATCCAAAAGCAAAGGTCAATTTTTAATTTTTTTAAATCCTTACCAGAGAACCTGTTTGTTTATTTAAGGTGAGGGAAGGAGAGAGGGAGAGGGGGGAGGAGGGGAATGAGGAGGAAGGGACAGGGGGAGAGTGTAGAGGGGGAGGGAGAGAGAGAGAGAGAAACATCAATTAGTTGCCTACCTCATATGTGCCTGGATCGAGAACGGAACCCACAACCCACGTCTGTGCCCTGACCAGTATGTGCCCTCGCTAGGATCACACTGCAACCTTTGGTGTACGGGAGAACACTCCAAACAACTGAGCCACCCGGCTGGGGCGCTGACTGGATTTCGAAAGCGTAAGATCCAACAATGTGCTGTCTACCAGAGATCCACTTCAAATTAAAAGACACAAATAGGTTTAAAAAAGACAAAAAAAATATATGTAGTGCAAATAGTAATCACAAGTGAGCTGAAGTGGCTGTATTAATATCAGACAAAATGGATTTAAGAAACAGTATTAGTGACAAAGAGATTTTATAAGGATAAAAGGTCAAACATCAGAAAATTTTGTAAAGGTATGTACAAATATAAAAGTATATACACCTAAATGCAAAGGCCCAAAATACATAAAGCAAAAACTGGCACACGTGAAAGAAGAAAGAAACAATTTGACAATTATGGTTGGAAATTACGATATCACATTCTCAATAATTAAGAGAACAAACAGGCACAAATCAGCAAGGCTATCACAGACTTGAACAACACCATCAACTAACTTGACCTAACACACTTTTTACTATTCCACCAAACGAGAGCAGAATACTGTATGCATTCTTTTCAGGTGTGGCCATTCTCCAGGACAGATTATAGGGCAAGCCATAAAACAAGTCTCAAGACATTTAAAAGAATTTAATCATTCAAAGGATATTCTCCAATGACAAAAAGTTAAAAATAACAAGGAAATTTGGAAAATCCTTAACACCTAGAAATGAAGTGACATATTTCCACATAACTCATGGGTCAAAAAAAATCAGAAAGTAGAAAATATTTTGAACTAAATGAAAACAGAAATACAACATATCAAATTTTGTTAGATGTGACTTAAATAGTGCTTAGAGGGAAATTCGGAGGTTTAAATACTTTTATTAGGAAAGAAAGGCTTCACATCAATAATCTAAGCTTCTACTTTAAGAATAGACAAGAGTGAATTTAACCTAAAGCAAGTATTAGAAAAGAAATTAAGATGGGAGTGAGGGGGGTGGGGAATCAATGAAATAGGAAACAGAAAAATAGAAAAAAAAATCCAAGAAACCAAAAGTTCTTTTGGGGAAAAAGTCAACAAAATTGATAAATGTTTGGCTAAACTGACTAAGAAAAAAGATTGCAGAGAATACCAAAATCAGGGGTCAAAGAGGACACGTCACTATGAGCTCTACTGAAACTAAATAAGTGTAAGGGTTATATGAACAAATTAAGACAATTTAGATGAGCAAACTCCTCAAAAACCACCAAGTACCAAGACTAAAGAAGAAATAGAAAATCTGAATAGCTCTATAACAAGAAAATAAAGTTATTACTTACAAATTTAGCCCAGGCTAAAATTGGTTTACCTAGTGATCCTATCCAGTATTTAAAGAACTAGTACCAATTCTATACAATTTTTTTTTTTTCAGAAAATAGAGGCAGATGAACATTTTCCAACTCATTCTATGAGACCAGTTATACCTTTTCATCAAAGCAAGACAAAGTTGTCACAATTAAACTAGAAACCAATATCCTTTGTGGACATACACAGGAAAATCCGTAACACAGTATTAGTAAACGAAGCCCAGCAACATATAAAAAAGATTAAACACCATGATAAAGTTAAACTGATGGGGCGATGTGGTCCCGGGAGCTCCCGCTTCCTTTCTGTTGACATCATCCCTTGAATGCAAATCTCCTGTGCTGGTGTGGCTGCACCGTCCCTGAATTTGCACAATTATCGATGCACACCTTCCTTGGTAGTTGTGTGTATTTGAAATAAAGTAACCTAATCCTATTAAGATGAAATATGGATATCAAAAAATAGATTGAAATTATAATATCAAAAGAGATTAAAGACAACATAAAAGGAGCAGAAAGCAAGATTTCCCATTTCAACCTTGACGCTGAGGATTTAAATACCTGACAAGGATTTAGAACAAACAGAAGATGAAAAGGTAGGTGAACAATAAGCTAGATTCTCAGCTCAGTTATCCCCAGGGTTTAAAATGATCAATCACCAACCAGATCCATACATGCTCCTGGTTTAGGAGATTTCCTAGAGTCCAAAATTCCAGCCAAACTATTAGACAAGGGGCCTTCTATTAGACAAGAAGAATTGCATCCTCAGGAACAGAAGTGAGACTTTGAAGAGATGGCATGCTCCTTTCTCTAACTGCATGTCAACTCAAGGACTGAAACCAGCACTAATTTCACCTAACTGGTGTAAGCTATCTCACCCGGTAGACTGACATAGCTTTCCAAGCTCCAGAAGGTTCGGTCATAGGTTCTTGTTTTCAGAGATGATTAGCAGCAGGATGGTGCACCTTGCCACCCATCCCACCACCACCCACCTTAACCTGGTTCTGGGTGGAAAAGACACTGAATCGACCCGCATATACAGTCCACAGTACAGTTGAGGGTGAGTGGAATGATGGAAGCACCTGTGTACACCCAAAACTTTCATATGCATCTCTAGGAATCTGACAAAGAATTTATCTAAAAAATCAGTATTTAGATGGTCCTTCATTTCTGCATGGTGTAGAATTATAACCGACAGTATTAATAAGTTAGCCAATTTCTATACTATAAATGAACATAAAGCTAACAGTTAAAATTTTTTTGGCCAGATGACAAAGCTTATCATTTCCATTTTTAAAAAGTAATATTTTAGATAAAAGATTTAAAACTGTAAAAGAGACAATGAAAGTCTCTGGATGTCATAGGAGATATGAAATTATACAAATGTCAACTAAAAAAATTTATACTACTATTTTAAATAATGTAACCAGGACACAGCTACATAGTTTGTGGCAATCCATGCAAAACCTCTTTTCCATTAACTGAAAGTGAGGATCAAAATTTTGAGTAGATACTTCCAGGAAAAGTATATATAGAATATGTATTCAATATATAGCCTTATTAAACATGATCAATATAAAAAATTAAATTTGGCTGATCATACATATGAATCATCAATGTTTACATTTTTTCTGGATGAATTTCAAACATAATGTCAGTAGAACATTTCTATATTATGAATTACAAAATAATTCATAACAATTCTATAGGCCATATGCAAGTTTTATTTAAATAATTTAACACTGCACATAGAGCTAATTCATAAGTAAAAAAATAGACAGTTCAGCAACCAAATACAAACACCACACGGAAACAGATTACACAGACACTATCAGTCCTTCGGAAGATTAAGGCAACAGTAATATCTCAAGTAATTTTATGAGAATACTTTACTCATATGATAGATGTTATCAAAACATCTCAAAATAGAACCCACGAATTTTTCAGTAGAAGTCTCCCCTTCCAGTTTTCTTGCCAATATATTCTTCTTAAATACTGTACAATTAGTCAAGATGGACAATGGGGCTATCAAAGCCACTGTCCTGTTGGCTGGACAGAGGAGCAACCAGTGTGCCCAAAGGCTGCCGAGGCGCGGACGACGGTTCCGCACCGCTCAGTGTTCTGAAATCAGCCTTACGATGAGGTGGGTGGCCAAGCGTCAAACGGACCTTCCCTGGCTGGGAATACATGGTTTCTTCTGACAGGTCTGGAATGCGACAATTCTTACTATTTTTCTCTTTATCTGAAAGACAACCCACTGTTAAAAACGAATTGAAGTGCCCAGACCCGGCTAGCGTATCCAGCGTCTCCCGTGCCCCTCCGTGACTGCTGCAGGGTCCAAGGGTGCTGCTGGAGTGCCAGCTCACGGAGTCACTGCAGTCCCCTCCGTCCTTCACAGGAGCTTCCTCGACACCCAGACATTCGTTTTTCTCAGATGCAGCATTTTCACTTCCCATCAGTGGAATACACTTATATACTTTTAAACCAAGTCTTTCATTAGGACCTTGACAGGTTATGTGCGTGAATCCAGATTCAGAGAGACCAGGGACACTTCTAGGTGAGGATTTATTTCCGCAAGTTCCAAGAAAGGGGTATTCAGCTGAATGCACACGTGATCCAGAGCCAGCATCACTGACGAGTTCTTTCTTCCAGTGCGAACCGAAGCCTCTTTCCCCTTCACAAGGAACAAACTCAGGAGAAATGGCCCTTGGCAAAATGTCTGGTTGTTTGTGATTGTTATACCCAAACTGAAAGTCTGAATGGGACCCCTTGGGGCCCACAAGCTTTACGTCCCCTCGTTCCGTCTCCTCCAACCGCTTTCGTAAGTCACAAGCAGCCCTTCTCTTAGGAACTTGGTCGCACGTAGTTTTCGTACTGTTCGAGTTACTTTCAGTGTGACATGACATGTTCTGATTCGTATCATTCCTTTTTGATTTCTCAACACCGACTATCTCTGAAGTCTGAGGCAGTACTACAACATACAAGGGAACACAAAATTAGGGAAACATAAAATTGGAGAAAATTAACAATGAAAGAAAAGGAAAAAACTACTTTATGTATTCCCAAAGACAGCATATTTATTTTAATCATTCTCAAAGAAAATACATCAATGCTGAAGATTTTAAAATAATCTTTTACATATATCCATTAGATAAAGGTAGGTGATTTTGTTATTGAAATCTGATACATTATTATTGGTATCCACCAGATTATTTTCTGCAATAGATGTTACAGCATTTTAAGAGCCAACTGCAACATTTCCAATCCTGTTCTGATGTCAAATGTGGAGTTTCTGATGAAGACAGTTTACTGGAAGAACCCCACTGCCCAACACTTATGCCCAAACACAGTACAAAGTGATGAGAGCCTCTGATGTAATTAGCCAAGACGTTAAATCTGGTGGGAGGCAAAGCAGCCGCATAGCATAGAATCAGAGGCGTCATGGCTCCGGTGTGCCTTGATTGCAGTCCGTGAAAAGGGATTGCTTCTACTGAGGATGTTATTTGCACACTATTGCTCCAGATCTAGAAAACTCTTTTCTTGTATGCCACTGCCCTCTTCTACCCAAAGTTCACGTTACCATTGCAAAATTTACACAAATAATCTTTGTGCTTGTATTTGAAGAACATTTACCAATATCAGACTCGTGGATTCCTGAACAAGCTCTGCTTCCCAGAAGTCCAAAACTCCCATTTCCCCACAGTTATGTTCAAAATCCCCCAGTGTGGAGTTTACCAATGTTTTCATGTATTTTCATCAGTTTTGGCTTTACATATCCTAAGCTATGTTTGTTTGTTTTTCATGTAGACAAAGAAACCATTTATATAGCTTCTTGGGAGTCTGTTCCTTTATCATGAATTTTGGCCCCTTCTAATATTAACACTGTGATTTACCTAATATTGTATTTAACTCTATCTACTATCAACACTGCATTTGCTTGGCATGTCACCCTCCATCCCTTCATTTTGAATTTTAGATGTTCTTCCTGTAAAATAACATACATGACTTTTTAAAACTGCTTGAAAGCTGTAGTCTCTTCATGAGTGAGTTTAAGCTACTCATGTTTAGTATGACTGCTGGTATTTCAACCAATTAATTATTTGCTACTTACCCATTCTTTCCAGCTGTATTTTTCCTCTTTCTGGATTCTGTTAGGTTGAAACATTTTCTTTCAAGTTTTCCCCCTACCAGTTTGAAAGTTACATACTCTATTTCTCTATTGGTTATGTCTAGAGTTACCAGTGTCTGTATCTTCTTGAAAATAGTAAATATCTTAGCATATTGTAGTTTCCGCTACAATATCCTCTTACATTTTTCTGAGAATACTATACTTTTCTAACATTCTAAGGTCCTGCTGTTTATTCTATGAATTCCATTTTTGTTTTGTTTTCTTTTGTTTTGAGTTTGGTGTCCTTTTTTCATGGTGGGGCTTTCTATAGATATGTGATGACTCTTTGTTGAATGTTAATCTTTTAGTTGCTTTGAACGTGCCATGTGTGCCGTTTGTTTAAAAGAGTTGGGAGTTTAGTGGGAAGAAACGAGGTGCAGTGCAGAAAGACTTAAACGCTGGTACTCTGGGCATGTGGGCTCTCAGTCTGCCCCACAGCTGGCCAGCCACCTGGAGCACCAGCTGCAATTCCAGCCTCTTTGTTCCATTGCTCTTACCCAGCCCCATCCTGAGGCTGGGAAAGGGAGAGGAGGAGAAGTAAAGAGGGTGACCCCGCCTGGTTGCTGCTGTTCTAGAACACCAACTGATGATCCTGTTGGTATTCCCTAGGCTTGCTTCTCCAGTAACATACCACCTTCACACGCGAACCGGTTTTGCTGTTGCTCCTGCTTGCGGCTGTCATCTCTGGCAGTTCTGAACTGAGGTTCCCATCTTCACTGTCTTCTTTCTTTCAGGATTTCTCGTGGCTTCTGGTTTATCAATTATAACTTTTCTAAGCCCAGTTGTAATTTCTTCTTTTTCTCCTTTTACAGTTGTTGTTTTCCATCTTTTCTATCATTTCTAGAGATGGAAGTAGCAATACAAAGCTGACGGTTTTGCTCAAGCTGCCTTCTTGAACTGGAAACTATACTCTTTTTTTGTACACTTCCAGTTTAAGGAAAAAACACACACAATTTAATAAATTACGTCTCACTCCTTACATTTCCTGCTCTTTTTCATTCAAAATATATTAAATATCTTTTTTTAAAATAAAAGGGACAGAGAGAAAAGCCCTCCAAGTGACTCATTTTGACATACCTGACTCTGGAGTTTTGCTCTGGGATCTATTAGAAATAGGCGTTTCCAGCAATTTTGCCATTGTAGCTAGTTTGCTAGCAGCATTCATAATCTTTTTCTCAGCTCTGTGGGAATTCCAGAGTATTAAATTAATACAGTTTAAAGGAAAAAAAATGAGTTTCCTTAGCTCCAGGATTTCTGCTTTCCTATTACCTCTGCCAACATTTAGGGTAGCACAGCATTTAAACCTCTCTTAACCCCCGATGGCTGATCATGGAGAAACAGTGTGGTTAAGGAGAACGCTTAAAAAATGACAACATGCCGTCATGGCACTCTAAGGACACAATGTTTGTTTAGATTAAACTTACGCTTCCTGTTTTCCATTATCCTGCAAGATCTGTTGGAGACAAGTCAAGTAATATTTGCGCATCTTTCGGGTGGTTTCTTGACGTTCTCGCAATACCTCTGCTTTCACCATTTCCGCAGCCCTTTGCTTGCTCTCCCGGATGTAGTGAAGCATGTCACCTGGCGGCAAGCGGGGAGAGGGGGATGCGTGTTCACTACCAGTTCTTCGAAAACAGGAGAAGCGCACTTCAGACCATTTTCTAAGAGATTGACTGATTATAGGTATAATTTAAACACTAGGTTTTTCCACAGTCACTAAAATGGAATATTTCAGATCATTATTTTGGGAGACTCAAAGGAGAAGGAATCGTTTTAGAATTCTAAGCAAACATAGCACATGCCCTAGGGTAATTCTGCCATATTCTGAAACAACGAGATAAGAAATAACCGTAAATACAGGGTGGGGCAAAAGTAGGTTTATAGTTGTTCGCATGGAAAATACAATAATTAATAAATAATGCAGATTAAACTCTGCTTCACATGCTCACGACTATCAACTTACTTTTCCCCATCCTGTACAAGGCAAGGAAATGTATGCATTTTAGTTGTAAATTATGTACAATTAAGAGAAGAAAAAAAAGAAATATACAGAAAAGGGGGAGCCAGAAAGGAAGAGACAGCAGATAAAGAAAGACAGAAGGAAGCACTATGAGCTGAAGAGATTCATATTCTGTTCACCTGTGGTCCGAAAATCCACGTTTAATTATTTATTCAGTTCTTTCAGCACCACTTACGAGTACCCAACCACTGTAATCTTACCATCCACGAGAGATGTACAAAATGCTATTGCAGGGAAAGGAATGAGATGTATGTTGCCTTCTGAAATTTGCATTTAAAATAGTTCACACATTTTCAAAATCTCTTTTTATCTTTAACTCAACAAGCTTTGATTGGGACTACCATTAGTTAAGGTTGACAATTTTTACCAAGTCCAGGCCTGTTATATTAAGGATTCCAATTCAAAAAGGAAACTCCTTCTTAATATCAGTAAGCTTTCCCGAAAATCAGATGTTCTCTTCAAAAATTCTAACTGGCAGACTATTTTTCATAATTTGAAGTGGGAAAAATTAAAACAAATTACACATCAACATAAAATCTTCAACCAACTTCTAAAATGTAAAACAACACATACTACATAAAACAAGTTGTCATATTAGGTTGAAAAAATGCTTAAAATTTTGCTTCACAATCAATAAGATTGCTAACAAAAAAATTGTTTGTATTAATAGGGCCCCTGTCAGCACTGACGGGGAAGCAAATCCTCTTAACTGATACTCAGTAGGCTTCACAAACACCTACATGTGATTCTGACGATCTACCAATTACTTCTGGAACTTGAGACCTGTTCCACTCACTTTGTTAAAAATGAATGCAATTTTAGGAAGTAAATATACTTTTCTTTTATATAAACACTGGTTATTGTTCTGGAATATAGATACATTCTATGCAAAATTATAATTAAAAACCAGGAGGTATTCTACTGGGAAAGCATAACCAAAGATGCTCTGCAGGCTGTGTTGCACCTCCTAGCACCGCAAAGGACTTAATAATTTATATCTATGATTGAATCCATTATCCACATAACTAGATCCATTTTCCATGGTCCTTAAAAGTTTAAGGTAGGAAAAAATAATTGCTAATTTAAAACTCATGTGACATTTTCTTTGCTACCAGTTAAGGTATAAGATTATGAAATTTTGCTCTGGCTGCTGTGGCTCAGTGGACTGAGCTCTGGCCTACAAAAGGCACCAAAAGGTCGAAAGGTAGCAGGTTCAATTCTCAGTCAGGGAACTTGCCTGGGTTGCAGGCCAGGTCCCCATATGGGGGTGTGAGAGAGGCAGCCAATCTATGTTTCTCTTGTACACTGATGTTTCTCTCCCTTTCTCCCTTCCTTCCCCCTCTCCAAAAATAAATAAATAGATAGATTATGAAATTTTTAGTTCAATATCGGTGTCCAAAAAATAAAATAATCAACAACATACAATAAAAATAACTCTATCCTTATGTTATTTCCAAAAGAGATTACTTGGGCAAAATGATCCCATACTGTCTAATTAGGAAAAGTATCAACTGATCTCTTATATAAGCTGATTAAGAGTCTAGAAAAATGTAGTTTGAAAAATTCCCCAAAATTACTACTGTTAGTAACAAAAAAGGCCCAAATCATCTTAAAATCTTGGGAATCCCTTTAGGGACTTACGCTTGATTTTTTTTACTGCTTTAATGTACTGCCCACGAAGTTCCTCCAAGGCCCCCCAGTGACATGGCAGGGAAGCATTTTCTATGGCCCCTTCTGACAGTGACCTAAACACAAACAAAAGATTGTAAAAACACAGCCAGTAAGTGAAAAACTTTACTTGAAAAAAAATCTATCTGTATATATTCCAACAAAATAAACAAAAATGTGCTTTAAAATTCACGTATGAGAATCTTTGTTATAAAGGAGAAAACTGAAAACAACTTATTTTTTAAAAGATTTCATTTATTTTTAGAGAGGGGAAGGGAGGGAGAAAGAGGGAGAGAAACATCAATTGGCTGCCTCTCGCATGCCCCCAACAAGGGACCTTGCCTACAACCCAGACATGTGCCCTGACCAGGAATCGAACCAGCAACCTTTTGGTTTGCGGAATGATGCCCAACCCACTGAGTCACACCAGTCAGGGCACGAAAACAATTTAAGAGTTATGGTTACTTAAATAAGTCATGGTAAATCCACATGATGAAAACCTATTCGGCTACTGAAAAGCATACAGAATATCTAATGAGATAGGAAAATGTTTATCTTATAAAGTGAATAAAAGATTACAAAACAGCTTATCCAACATTCTCAATTTTTTTGAAACATGTGCACATGATGTGCGTATATAAAGGAGTTTAAAGGATACAAAACAAGAAGTCAACAAAAGATATCTCCCAGGGGCAGGATTTTGGAAGATTTTTTTATACTTTATGCCGTAGAGTCATGCACCACTTAATGACTGGGACACATTCTGGAAAATGCGTCATTAAGCTATTTTTGTCACTGTGCAGACATCGCAGAGTGAGCTGACACAAACCTAGACGGCCGAGCCTCCTCCACACCTAGGCCGGCCGCTACAGCCTATTGCTCCTGGGCTGCAAGCCTGCACAGCATGCCACCGGACGGAACTCATGAGATTAGATCAAGCACAAGACAAAATCACACAATCAAGAAACACGGCCTGGCTGGTGTAGCTCAGTGTAGCTCGGTGGACTGAGCGCGGGCTGGGAACCAGGCGGTCCCGGTTCGATTCCCAGTCAGGGCACATGCCTGGGTTGCGGGCCGGGTCCCCCGTGAGGGCCATGTGAGAGGCAACCACACGTTGCTGTTTCTCTCCCTCTCTTTCTCTCCCTCCCTTCCCCTCTGTCTAAAAATAAATAAATAAAATCTTTAAAAAAAAAAAAACACAAAGAAACACGGTGGGCAGGAGCCAGTGACACAGTCATCAAGTATTATGCACTGTACATAATTGTATGTGTCACACTTTTATATGATTCGGCAGGCTTGTTTACACCTCCATCTCCATCTCTCCACAAACATGTGAACAATGTGCTGCCGCTCAACGGCTATGAAGTCTCTACCAACAGAAATTGTTCAGCTCCATTATAATCTTATGGAGCTACTCTCATATATGAACACCATCATTAACCAAAACATTGTTATTTGGCACAGGATTATGTAACAA
This sequence comes from Micronycteris hirsuta, assembly GCA_004026765.1. Lineage (NCBI taxonomy): Eukaryota > Metazoa > Chordata > Mammalia > Chiroptera > Phyllostomidae > Micronycteris > Micronycteris hirsuta. The sequence goes on along the minus strand of PVJI01012387.1, from coordinate 16,801 downwards.
TAATAATAATTGATATTCTTGGTATAATATTGATACGATTAATATAAAACATTTTAAAGATACTTAGAAATAAGCAATTTCTTTACAGTAGTAAAAGCATACCTTGGTGGTATTTTACAAAGTGTTTTCAGTTCTTCCAATTTACTCTTCATGTCATTGTTTTCTTCTATTAATTCCTCAACAACTTTACTATTCTCTTCTGAAAAAGAAGGGTATAGTATATTCATCAATTAATCTCTTTTTTCCTCAGTCTCCCATTTCCTTCCATTCCCAACACAAATGTTTACAGAGGAAACTGGGGAATTTCCAGTTGCTCCGTTTGTCATTCCCTGGTGAGCCCTAACATTACTACTCCCTGTTCTGCTTTCTCACCCTTGAAATCTGCGCTTCGTCTTCACCTTCCTTTGGCTCACACACTGTTCTGGAATACGTTTCCAACTGTTTCATGTGCATGTGTTTTATTTTCCAGCTGAACTGAAGCTCTGTAGAAACTGTAAGGTTTCCTGATCCCCTCTTTCTTGATCATAATGGAAAGTCTCTGATCATAATGATCATTGAACAAGCACCTCAAAACACTTTTTTAAAATAAGCTTATGTAGGTGCCATTTTCAGAATCATTGTAAGATTTTCAATTCTTTGAACTTTAAAAGAAAACATGGGGTGACCACATGTACCCTACTCTCAACCCTCTCAATATACCCCATAAACGGGGGACTGACTCATTCTATCCCCCCTAGTGAGTGATGTTAACTTGTATATTTTTAAACCACTCACTCTTACCCTATCACTTTCCAATAAATGGTACCAAGGCAGTGGAAAGGAAATTTAAGAAACAAAAAGGAACCAACCACAATAGTAAAAACATTATCAACAAATTTACATTAAGAGAAATACTGAAATTAAACTACTGAATAACTTAAATTCTGAGCCTGACTGACCTCTTTTATCAGCTACTGTTTTGAGCTAAGTACCAGCTTTCTTGGAGTATTTCTAAGTCCACAAATTACAGGAGACATCAGCCTCAAAAAGCACTGTGTAGCATACCAATTTCATGATCACAATGTTTGGTGCTAGATATTATTTATAAATAATAATCCCATCCCACTGCCCCTGTCATTTCATTATTTAAAACACATATTTGAGGTTTTCATCTAATTTTATAGTAGGTACATTTTATATACATCTACAGTTGGATAAATTAACTAAATAGTTAAACAATCACTATGGGAACTATAACTGTTAATATTTTTTTCTCAAAATTCTTAAAACCCAGACTGCCGGCCAAGATGTTAGTATAAGTAGACTCATTTCACCTCCTTGTAGAACCATAAGAAGGATAAAACCAATCTAAAAACAAAAAACAACCAGAACTGCCAGAAAATTGAAATGTATGGCAGTCCAACAACCAAGGATTTAAAGAAACATTCATCCAGATGGGTAGGAGGGGCAGAGAGGACACGGTGTGGCGCGGGCAAGACAGCAGCAGTGGCGGCATGAACAATGGGTGGTCCTACATTCATGTGGGGCAGGTAAAAACCAGGAGGGACAACTGAGGCACAAGCGATCTCAGCCCCAGGCCAGATTATGCAGCCCAGGGTTCCAGCACCAAGAAATAAAGCCTCATAACCTCTGGCTGTAAAATCCAGTGGAGGGTGGGGTGGCAGAAGAAACTGCCAGTCTTGCAGGAAAGTATGTTTAAAGGCACACAGGGTTCTATATGCAAATCCACCCTGGTGCTGATTCTGGGAATCAGCACCAGGGCAGCAGCTAGAAGAGCCCCAGTTGCTTATGGGAAGTGGGAGGAGTGACTGGAAACAAGGTGAGAGCTGAGCAAGCAACATTGTTCCCTCTCTGAACCCTCCCCCACATACAGCACCACAAAGCAATAAGCGGGCTGCACCACCTTGGCAAATACCTAAGGTTCTGCCCCTTACAACATAACATGTGCCAAGACAGGGAGTCAAAACAGCTCTACCTAATACACAGAAACATGGGGAGGCTGCCAAATAGAGGAGATGAAGAAATATGGCCCAAATGAAAGAACAGACCAAAATTCCAGAAAAAGAACTAAGCAACACAGAGACAGCCAACCTATCAGATGCAGAGTTCAAAACACTGGTGATCAGGATGCTCAGAGAAATGATTCAGTACAGACACAAAATAAAGAAGTGAAGTCTATACAAAGTGAAATAAACAAAAATATACAGGGAACCAACAGTGAAGGGAAGGGAGCCAGTATTCAAATCAACGATTTGGAACAAAAGGAAGGAATAAACATTCAACTGGAACAGAAAGAAGAAACAAGAATTAAAAAAACAACAACAAGGAGAGGCTTAGGAACCTCTAGAACAACTTTAAATGTAATAACATTCGAATCATAGGGGTGCCAGAAGAAGAAGGGGAGGAGCAAGAAATTCAAAACTTATTTGAAAACATAATGAAAGAAAACTTCCCTGCTTTGGCGTAGGAAATAGACATACGAGTCCAGGAAGCTCAGAGTCCCAAAGAAGCCAGACCCAAAGAGGAACACATCAAGACACATCATAATTAAAATGCCAAAGGTTACAGATAAAGAGAGAGAGAATCTTAAAAGCAGCAAGAGAAAAGGAGACAGTCATCTACAAACAAGTTCCCATAAGACTATCAGCTGATTTCTCAAAAGAAACCTTGCAAGCAAGGAGGGTCTGGCAAGAAGTATTCAAAGCGATGAAAAGCAAGGACCTATATCCAAGATTACTCTATCCAGCAAAGCTATCATTTAGAATGGAAGGGAAGATAAAGTGTTTCTCAAAGTAAAGCTAAAGGAATTCATCATCACCAAGCCATTATTATATGAAAGGTTAAAGGGACTTACCTAAGAAAAACAAGATCAAAACTATGAACAGTAAAATAACAAGCTCACAACTATCAACTGAACCTAAAAAAACCAAACTAAGCAAAAAACTAGAATAGGAACAGAATAATAGGAATGGATATCAGTGGCGAGGGGGAAGGGGGGAATGGGGGAAAAGGCATAGGGAAAAAGAAGCATTAATGGTAGGCACAAAACAGACAGGGGGAGGTTAACAAGAGTATAGGAAATGGAGAAGCCAAAGAACTCATATGTACAACCCATGGACATAAACTAAGGTGGGGGGTGGGGTACAGTTGGAAGGAATGGGGGGTACCAGGCAGAGGGGGGCAAAGAGGGAAACAACGGGACAACTGTAAGAGCATAATCAATCAAATATACTTAAAAAATAAAAATAAAACAAAATTCTTAAATTTATTATTATCTATCTTTAACAGACTTAGCAAGCAGTAGGTAGAAATAGATAGATTCTCTTAGTTAACAGTATTTACAAAGTGTGCTATGATGCCAGATATTGTGCCAAGTGCTGGGACAGGACTTGGTCCTAGTCATCACCAAGTCCAAAGAAGAATACAATCAGTAGTTGTAAGGATGATGAATGTTTTAAAAATCGCAGGGAGTGTGGGGAATGTCCAACAGAAGAACCTATTCAAGTCTGTGGTCGGGATTAATTCCCTGAGGAAGTAATGCATGAGGGACAGATGTGGAGGAGTTAGCCAGGCAATGTGACCAGGGTGGGAAGCGAGATGTTTTAGTGGAGGGAGAAAAATGTAAAGAGAACCAGAGAAAAGAGATGATGAAATCCATGCCATGGATCTACAAAAGGGTAAGAGGGCCGGAGAAAGATGAGGCAGGAGGGGGTGGGAGATGCTGGATCATAAAGGGCTCTTTAGACTCTGTTGAATGAAGTATTTGTATTTCATACTGAGGAACACATCTGGCCCCTGATGGGCTTTAATAAGAGAGTATGATGATCCAATTTACTTTTTTTCTTTTTAAGATTTTATTTATTTATTTTTTAGAGAGAGGGGAAGGGAGGGAGAAAGAGAGGGAGAGAAACAGCAATGTACGGTTGCCTCTCACATGGCCCTTACTGGGGACCCGGCCCACAACCCAGGCATGTGCCCTGACGAGGAATCGAACCAGGACCCTCTGGTTCCCAGCCCGCGCTCAGTCCACTGAGCTACACCATTCAGGGCCAATTTACTTTTTAAAAGGTTGCTCTGGCTGCCTGATGGAGAACAGATAGGAGGGGCAAGAGTAGAAGCAAAAACTCAGCAAGTAACTGTTGTTGTCCAGGCAAGCAATAGAGGTGACTGTAGGGAAAAAAGGAAATCTGTCCATCTGATGTTTTACAGATGATGCAATTATTTGGGACCAAGGGATTCAGTCTTTCATTCATTCAAACATTTACTATATTCTGGTATGTAGTGGGCACCATGATAATAAGGGTGAACAACACAAAACATTCCTTATCCTCAGGGAACGAACTTACAGGTTGGAAAGGGTATCAGTCAAGTAACCACAAAATTGAATGGTGAATGGTGATAGAGGAGGAGCTGTGGGCTCTGGGGCCACACAGGAGAGGCCCACCTAACCCAGACTGGGGAAAATCGAGGAGGGCTCTGCAGATAAGGCATCTTCTCAGTTGAGTCTCAAAGGATGAAAGAGGTAGGCCAAAAGGAATGAGAGGGTACAGTGTAGGACAGAGTGACATCACCAAATGTAAGATCTAGGAGTACAGAAAATTCCTGCCCAGTTCAGGAATCTGAACTGTCTCGCACGTAAAGAGCACAGAGCACGGGACATAAGTGAGTAGTGGAGGTAAGAGGATGCACCCTCATAAGCCCGACAGCTCCCCTTCTTACAGCGGGGGCACCCGTTTTAACACTCCCCAAAAACACTGTGAAAAAGAACTGGGGGAGGCCCGATCAGACCCACATGCTCGGGTTCACGTCTTTTCCCTCCACCTAGAATGCTGTTCTCTTTGGCAAAGATCTTCATCTTTCAAGGCTTAGTCAAGCATTCCTTAACTCTAGTAGGAGGAAGAGTTAATTAACATGTTTTCTTCCCAGTTTACAGGAACATACTGCTGGTAGCACTCAATGCTGCAGCTATTTATCAGTCTGTGCTTGGTTCTCCTCACTCGATAACAAGCTTCTTGAAGGAAAAGAGCAGTCTTGCACATCTCCCTTGGAACTAGAATTTCATCTGATGTATTTACTGTGGGATCCCCAGTGCCTGGAACCCTGCTTGACATAAACTGGGCGCTCAGGGTCTGTTCAATCAAAATAGGAAGAAAGGAACGTGACCTTATCATCAGAGTTCTCATTTTCCTCTTCCTCTTTTGAGTTCAGAAATAGCAAAAATAAGATCCAAATTAGTTTACACAAATCCCCCCAAAGAATCAGTGCCTATATTAACTAAAATGTCCATCTGAACATTTCAACAAGGATCAAAGAGATTTATACAGGCAGCAGTGCTACCTTAAATGCTAACCTCCAATTTTTTCCACTACAGCTTTGTGCTTCCTCTCTAAATGCTGAAGATGCCTACAGCATTTCTCCAGTTTTTCTTTGAGATCTTGACATTCCTGCTTCGCCTTTTCAAGTTCTTGGAAGCAGTGTCCACAGCATGAAGCTTTAATTTCAGGGATCTTTTCCTTATCTGCAAAAATTAAATAGTAGAAAACGTTTATATATTTAGAATAAGAACTGCAAGGAAGGAAAGAGGGAAGGGAGGAAGGGAGGGAGGGAGACCGGATGACATAACTAAAGGCTACAGTGTAACTGGAGAAAGGATGATGCTTAAGGGAGAGACCTCGGTTTAAATCACATTTCCACTACTTACTGGCTGTGTGACTTAGACTGCATTACTTACCTCTCTGAGACTTAGTATTTTAATATATAAAATTGAATAATACATCAATTTTAAATTGCTATGAAAAATAATGCTCAGACTTTAATATTGAATGCCATTCCCCACTGAAAGGAACCTGGGATCTTCAAGAAATGGCTGATTCCAGTACTGGAACGGGGTATATATGAGATGAGGCTAGAGATTACTCAAAAATATAGGCATGTCAAAGGACATAGGAGCCAGTTTGAAGAGGCTCCACTAGCTGAATCTGGGGTGATTTGAAACTTACTAAGTACAGTAATGAATTCATGAGTCATACCAATAATCCTACCAATAATGGGATGGAAAGATGGATAGGTAGGCAAGTTGGTAAGTGGATGGGTAGATGGACAAACAGATAAACAAACATAAATAAATAACTACACAAACAAACTAGAGGGGCGGATTCTTGATTATAACAACATGCCAAATGCCAACTGGCAAAAGTGGAGGAAGGTCTGGAGTTGGAAAAATTATAATTGTGCAACCACCATAGTAAAGATTGGCTCATGTAAGTACGATCAATGATTGCTAAATATATGAAGAATATTTTCACGGCCTTAAAGTGTTTCCTCACAGACTGCTTATCAGTCGCAAGGGTGGGAAACCCAGTGAAGACAACCTGACAACACCTGGACCAGGTGTCCAAACCTCACCGACGACAGACATCCCGCCCCTCCAGATGTGGTAACACACCGCCTGTGCAGTGCTCCGGCCAAGAGAACACAGCCTGAATCCAATCATGAAGAAACATCGGACAAACCCAAAATGAGGAGAGTTGTGTTAAAAGCCTTGGGGGAAGGGGGAGAAGATGTTGGAGAGAGTGGAAAATGCTCCTCTCAAAAATGTCAATATCATAAAAGGCAAAGAGGACTTGTGGAAATATTCTAACATTCTAAATGAGAGAAAATTAAAGAGACACGACATCTAAACATATGCCGGACCCCAGACAGAGTCCTGTACTGGAGGGGAAAAAATGCTATGAAAGACATCATTGGCAAAATTAGAATACAAACCGTAGACTGACAGAGTATTTTCATCTAATGTTAAATTTGCTGTGCTAATAAGCTTACACAAGAAAAATTCTTTTTTTTTTAATACACACTGAAGCATTTAGGAGTAAAAGGGCACAATGTGTATAACTTACCCACAAACGGTTCAGGAAAAAATGAAATAGTCATGCACACATCCACAGAGAAGAACACAAAACGGGTAAAACGTCAGCAGCAGGTTATCTGGGCAGGGGTGTGTGAGTGCTCTTTGCAACTATTTTTATTTTTGCAACTTTTCTGTAAGCTTAAAGTCATTTCCAAATGAAAAGCATGATTTAAAACTATCAGGAGATATAAGTGTATAAAAACTGTTTGGCACAGAACCTGGCACAGAGCAACTATGCAGTAGTCACTGTGGCTACCAGTAATATGTAGTAACATGCAGAATTTATAAAGTTTAATATATAAAAATGACACAAAAATGGATTATTACTACTGATATCTTTGATATTACCATAAAGTAGAAATACCAACTGGCACAGGCTCAGAAGCCAATATCCAGTATGTTGAAGTAAAATCACGGGTCCAGCAATATTATTCATAGCTCTCTCCTGACTTTTTAGTTTCATTTCAATGGTAACATTTATGTTCATAAGCATTGGAGAATTAATAGAGCATCACTTTGGTACCATACACTGCTTTATATTCTTCACTTAAGATACTGTTGTAAAACTAAAACCCAGGCAAATGCCCGTTAACAAGAAAGTAAATAAATTATTGCATGGTCTTACAATGGAATAGTATACAGCAGTGAAAATGAATGGCCTAGAGCTATATGTGTTAACACTGACAAATCTCAGATGCTTGATATTAAGTAGAAAAAGCAAGTTACAAAGATTACAACAAGTATTAAACCATTTTTACAAAATAAAGCAACAGCTTTTTGAGGATACCTATACTTGATCAAAAAATAAAGAAAAGCAAGAGAATAATTTTTAAAAATGAGAATAACTGTAGCCTCAGGGTGTGGAGAAGGCGTCGGAATGAAACCGCAGTGAAATGCACAGCAGTGCATAACAGCGCCGGTCACGTTCTGTTTCTCAGTCCGGCAGCGGGTTCCCAGTCATTGGCCTTCATCATTCACACGAGCCTGACCTGTACTGTTTGCTTGTGTCAAGAATTTCATAATGAATGTTTAAATTGCTTTTTAAAATAATGCAATATTAGAATAATATAACCAGTCACCACTGGCATTCTCTTGTAGGATTACAAAGGATTTTATCTCTTACTACACGTTTTGGATTATTTAAAGGATTTGTTAATGTGTGTGTTTGTAGGGGGGAAAAAAGACTGAAGAAACATACATCCTTTTACAGTCTGATTTGACTTAGTTCAAAACACTTCTTTCACGTCGACAGGACTTCCCAAAGCCAAATATTAACTGAAACTACCCCTTTCACAAAATAAAACATGGTCCTCAGTAAAAAGAAAGATACAAATTAAGGTGGTATTACCATGCATCTAATTAGCAATTAGATATTCTCAGCCATCTGGAACCCAGCAGTAAGGGAAAGGGGTCTAAGAACAATGAAGAAAAATAACCGCTGACTGATTTCTTAGGAGAGACAGATGTTCTCTCAGATTCTGGTAATATTGTCTACTAAATTAGAAATGAGTGAAAACTGAAGTTATTGGCTTAATGCTTGTAATTTGCTCTGGCAATTCTTAGTTCTTTTCAAGTTACAAATAGGAAGAGTGTGTAAGTCTTGAAATACTTGTATGTAGGGGGAGGAACAGGCTGCAAGAGAATGAGAACTAAGAAAAGATATGCCAATTCCTAGCACAAAAATCTCAGGCAGCAGGAATCTAAGCCTTGTATTCCTCGGTGAGCTCTGAATACCTCAAGGGGCTGCAGGACAGCACACTAATTCTTTTTCACAATACCAGCTCTAAGTCATTAAGGAAAAGTTAAACTGTTAATTCAGCAAATTATTCAAGGAACACAAACTGTACCATTCACTCTGCCATATGTTGGGGAGGAAGAGATAAAATCACTGACCCTGCCCTCAGGAAACTCACAAATCAATCAGAAAACACATAATATACTTCAAAAAGATTTCTAATTTTTAAAAAGAAAGGTTAAAATAAACAAATAACTTGAAATAAAAAGTCTTAGCTATTTGGCAATTTTCTTATGTGAAAACTTGATTTCTCAATAAAGCCAGAGAATAAAAACAAGACTGGTCTATTAAAATTCTCCTTATTCGCCTGGCTGGTGTAGCTCAGTGGATTGAGCGCGGGCTGGGAACCAAGCAGTCCTGGTTCGATTCCCAGTCAGGGCACATGCCTGGGTTGCGGGCCAGGTCCCCAGTGAGGGCCATGTGAGAGGCAACCATACATTGCTGTTTCTCTCCCTCTCTTTCTCCTTGCCCTCTCTCTAAAAATAAATAAAATCTTTAGATAAATAAATAAATAAATAAATAAATAATAAAAAATAAAATAGAATTCTCCTTATTCTCCTCCTAATCAGAACCACTTCTGAATGGAGGGAAGGCCATGAGAAGACAGAAGAGGGCCTAAAGCAACCATGTCTTCCAAATGCAAAATGAAATCTGTGGGGCGGCCACGCACTGAGTAGGGGTAATATTACACACGCATTTGCTCAAACACTGTGGTACACCTTTGATCCCCTCTTATCTCCAAAGCCACCCTCCAGAACTGTGGCCATGGGTGTCATAAGAGCGGTAAGAATCAACTCCCGTTACCAGCTCCTGCTTCCGTGTCTTGCAAGGCCGAGGTCTGAGCGTGGTGTCCAGAAGTGGGTGCAGGAAGGGCGACCAGGACTCCAGGGTCTCCTCTGCCAGTGACGCCCGTGCCAGGGTCCTTGCAGACCTTGGCCATGTTGCTCTGAAACAGAGTATCTTCATAGTCAGTGCCTAATATTTACCATGCTAACATTAAAGGTGTTCTTTAAAGAAATAGTGCCTGCTAAAAACCTGCCTAAATTGTCACCAATATTTTTCTTATAGTGTTAATGTGAATACTGTCATTACTATGAACGAGTCTCTGATAACCATGTTTTCCAAATTAGAACATTCTCTGGCAGAGGGCTGGTGGCCTACAAGGAGACAGATAGAAGATATATATGAATTTAAGATATTTTAATAGTTTATGTGATCAACCACAGGACAGACTAGGCGAAATCAAAATTATTCTTGAAAATCCAGAACATTTTCACTGCCACAGGAATCAAATTCATTAGAAACTGTAATATCAATCTTTTGCCTTCCATGAATTGAAAGTAACAACAGTAAAAAAAAAAAATTTAACTTACATAGTATGCTATACGTTTCTAAATACTTTAATATATCCTGCCATTTCGTAAGGAAGGCCAGTTGAATTCCAATGTTAAAGAGAGAAACTGAGGCTCATTTAGTTATAACACATCTTGCACAAGACCATTTCTTCACCAACAGGTACTGAACACTCACTGCACTCTAATCCCTGTTACAGACAATAGAGCTATTAAACTAATTAATTGTGAGACGATCTTTTAAGGCAATATTTTCAGATTTTGGACAACTACTGAATCCCAAAGAATGATCTGGAGAGGGCTGTCTTGCTTAATTACTTAAAACACATTATATATGCTTGATTCTAGAAGCCTTGATTTTGAGTATGAGAAACTCACTTAACTGACTGTCAGGAAAGCTACTTACAATGCCCAACAATAGCAGAAATCACAGTTAAAGAGAAAAGGCAAATTCTGAGCCTTCAAAAGGACAGGGAAAGGAGGAATCAAAGTGGAGCCCAAAGGCAGTCGATGTTTCCAGTGTCTCCTCAAAACTAGAGAAAAGCTAAGATAAAACAAAAGGTGAGAAGCGGCAACCCTTTTGAAAATGAAAGTCTTAGCTTTGACTTGACTTTGGTGGTAAGAAAAGATAGAATGCACATCCTTAAGTTTTGTTGGGAAATATTGTTTCAATTGATATTTCTTTTCTTATATTCATTATTAATTACTGTATTAATTCATACTGTATTGATAAGGCATCCATTTCCTTGGACACTTGATTTTTAATTCATTTCATCCTTTCCATTTTAAAAAAACCTTTGAAGATCTAAGTTATTTTAATGAGACTTTTTTATTTATACGGATCAGTTTTTCTGTTTTAATGTTCATGAACAGTTGCAAAAACTATAAATTTAATAAATCATCGATCATAGCTCTTTACTTTTATGGCACTTATATTGCAAATTTATAATCACTGCTTTACCTCAAGGTTCTGAAATGAGTTAGCTTTAAAACAGCAAAAATCAAGTATTAGTCTATGACAAATACCAGATTAGGCATTTCAAAGCCACCCTCTTCTCAGGAATGGAATCTGATCCCACCCAAAGCCGCAAAAGTCTAAGTTCTTAGCCAAATTACGTGATTCTGTCTCCATAGACATGTAAGCCACATTAAGTCATACAAATGATCTTATGCTGTTTGCACAATTATAAGCCCTATTAAAGGACCTCAAGTCTGATTACATATTAATGGTAAGAGAAAGGCGTTAGGTTTTTCTTGATATTTATAGTAGAGATCGCCTTTTCAGGAAAGCAAACTTGAAAGCATATATGATGTGATTTTCCCCAAAATTCCCAGTAAAGTATTATAAACAGTATTCATGGGAAGTAGCTCACCCAATTACTCTTAAATTGAAAGCAACTACTAAATAGTAACATCTTCGTGAAATCAAGAATTAAAAATATCAACTGGAGTAAAATAAGATGGGGTGAACTGATCTTTCAGGTCCCTTCAGCTCTAAAATTCTGGGATGCAGAAAGGCCGAACTGCATTATGTATATCCTACCAAAACCCAAGGAATGAGACAAAACCCAAAGAATTTGTACTTTCTTTTTCCGATGATCAACGATACTATATGACTACCCAAGGCAGTAAGTTAGTTATCCCCACATATAACTAGAGTCAGATTTTTTTCCTAGCTTACAAGTCTTTCCAGAAGATACTAACATCAAATGCTCAATCCTTGCCTTGAAAATCTTTAATCATGCTACATATCTCAATTCTCCTACCAGACAAACCTTATAATACTGGCATTTTTTCCTTCCTCGAATTCCAAATGTTAAAATCGGCTGAATCACAATGCCTAGAATATCATTCTGGATTTTTCACACATACCTAATTTCTTTAATCATAAAGGAGTAAGATTTTTACTTTATCAACCATTCCACAAACTAAAAGCTAGTGTCAGAAAGTACTTATTATACAGCTTAAAGAATATAATTAATTCATTATACATATATATATGTATATATATATATATAGAGAGAGAGAGAACACATGAACAAAATAGTTTTGTGTGAGTGAGCCATACCTCTATTTGCTTATTTCTACATCTATTCTTTGTACTTGGATGGTATTTTGCCTACATGATACATAAATTTCTTGAGGGCAAGAAATAGGTTTCTAAACACTTTAGAAGCTCTTAAGAAGCCCTAGTTTAATGATGCATATTTCTTGAATGCCCAAAAAACAAAATAGGAATGAGAGTCATTCAGTTTCTGAAATTTTAGGCCCTTACAATGTATAGAATTTTTTTTTTTGGAAAATAAAGTATCTATAGGCTAAAAGCTCTGCCTCATATTTATGCCACTATGAAGAAGTAGGATTTTTGGCACAAAACGAACAAACAAACAAAAAAAAGCAATCCTTTGGATTTGCTACAAAAAGTTTTTTAAATCACTGGTTTAAAAAAACACTCAAGTCTTACATCTGTTAAACTGTAAAATGAAAGGAAAAATTACCATATACAACTTCTACAATCATCCTTGATATTTAATAGTTCTTTCACTTCCAGGAACATACCTGTGCCCATTCTGATTTGGCATTTTCTTTAAGTAGGGACACTATATCTTGAAATGCTTTCTGAACACAGGCCTTTAGTTTTTCAAAATACCGCACAGACACCCATTTCGAAGAACAAGTCAATGCAAGGTCTGACAGTTGCGTGTTCTCTGAACCACTGGCATGCTCCTTTTGTGTATCCTCTAAGAGAAGTTCAAGGACAGTTAGAATGTCTTCCTCATACTGATGGATTTCCAGTTGGACCCGCCTGGCTTCCTGCACAGTCCACTCTCTGCGGCTCTGGTCTAGACATGTTTGTAATTCTGTCTCCTTCTGAAGAAGCAGCTCAGTTTTCTGTTTCAGAAAGTCTTCTTTGGCAGCCCCAAGCACCTCATTAATTTTATTTCGATGATCATCTAAAAACTGCCGGTAATCTTGCTCATTTTGTTCTTGAATTTTGCGAATTTCTTCCTGCTTTTCTTTGTTCCATTCACTCCAGGCCTTAGCCAGCTCGGCCCTAATAATCACAGGGACTTCCTCATCCTTTAATTCTAGCTCTCTCTGAAGGGAATGAATCTTCTCTTCCAATTCCTTTCCAGGTATTACGTTTTTCTTCATATTTTCAAGCTCACTTTTCCATTTCTCTTTAGCTTCAGAAACAGCGAATGATATCTAAAGGACATAACAATGCAGATTTAATTCTCCTCATTAATAAAAAGTTAAACTAAATAACAACTTGGGTTAGCAAGAGAACTTAATAAGAGATTTAAAATCAAAATGAAAGGCAAACAGTGAATTTAGATAAGATATTATTCCTAAAATATTCTTACACTATACTTAAGAATCTTTTCTTCATTTTAAATCATATAACATTTTACCTTACAGCAAAAACTACAAGCATCCCCCTTATATCAGGAACAAGACAGGATGTCTGCTTTCACCATTGTCGTTCAATACAGTACTGAAGTCCTAGCCACGGCTCTCAGACAAGAAGAAATAAAAGGCATCCAAATTAGAAAGAAGGAAGTAAGACTGTCATTATTTGCAGATGACATGATACTGTACATAGAAAACCCTAAAGACTCCACCAAAAAACTACTAGGCCAAATAAATGAAATTTGGCAAGGTATTGGGATACAGAAATCTATAATCAGAAATTAATGGCATTTTTATACACCAATAATGAACTATCAGAAAGAGACACTAAGAAAACAATCCATTTACTATTGCAACAAAAAAAATAAGGTATCTAGGAATAAATGTAACCAAGGAGGTAAAAGACAATACTCAGAAAACCATGGGACACTGAAGGAAGAAATTGAGGAAGACACAAATAAGTGGAACTATGTTCATGGAAAGGAAGAATTAACATCATTAAAATATCCTACTACCCAAAGCAATCTATAGATTCAACGCAATTCCTATTAAAATACCAAGGACATATTTCACAGATAGCCGGGTACTGGCATAAAAACAGACCTATAGATCAATGCAACAGAAGAGAGAGCCCAGAAATAAACCCATGCCTTTCTGGTCATTTGACAAAGGAGACAAGAGCATACAGTGGAGTAAGGACTGTATCTTCCATACATGGTTTTGGAAAAACTGGACTGTTACATGCAAAAAAAAATGAAACTAGACCACCAACTTACACTATACAACAGGATAAACTCAAGATGGATAAAAGACTTAAATGTAAGTTGCAACACCATAAAAATCCTAGAGAAAAACACAGGCAGTAAAATTTCAGCTATCTCAGGTAGCAAAAAAATTTTAATATCCAAAATATATAAAGAATTTATACAATGCAACACCAGAAAGACAAACAACCCAATTAAAAAGGGGCAAAGGACCTGATTAGATACTTCTTTAAGGAGGACATACAAAATGCCCAGAGACGTATGAAAAAATGCTCAACATCACTAACCATCAGACAGATGCAAATTAAAACCACAATGAGATATCACTTCACACCTGCCAGAATGGCCATCATTAATAAATCAACAAACAACAATTGTTGGCAAAGGTGTAGAGAAAAGGGAACCCTACTGCACTGTTGGTGGATGCAGACTGGTGCAGCCACTGTGGAAAAGAGCATGGAATTTCCTCAGAAAACTAAAAATGGAACTGCCTTTTGACCCAGCAATTCCACTTCTGAGAATATACCCTAAGAATCCCAAAACACCAATTCAAAAGAACCTGTGCACATCCATGTTCACAGCAGCGCTATTTACAATAGCCAAGTGCTGGAAGCAGCCTAAGTGCCCATCAGTAAAGGAGTGGCTAAAAAAAATTTGCAGTACACTTACACAGTGGAATACTACACAGCAGAAAAAAAGAATTCCTGCCTTTTGCAACAGCATGGATGGACCTGGAGACTATCACACTAAGTGAAATAAGCCAGTCAGTGAAAGATAAATACCATATGATCTCACATATATGTGGAATTTAATGAACAAAATAAACTAACAAGCAAAATAGAATCAGAGGCACAAAAACATGGACCAGACTGACAGCAGTAAGAGGGGAGAGGATGGTGGGGCTGTTTGAAAGAAGGTGAAGTGATTAGCCAAAGAACACACATGCATGACCCACGGACACGGACAACAGTGTGGGGATCGCCTGAGGGAGTCAGTAGAGGTGGAGCTGGGTAGAGGCGGGCAAAGGGTGAAAAATTCAGAGAACTGTAATAGCATAAACAATCAAATATTTTTAAAAACATCATCAAAAAGCAGTTTCTTGATGAGCTAGAAATTTAAACTGACAAAAAATATGTAATTACATAATTATTCAAAACCAATTTTAGAAAAAAACCTATCAGTTTTTAATACAGAAGCAATCGGAAATTTTATCTAAGCCCCCCAAACAAATTAAGTATCTTTCACATGAAGCAAAAGCAGCCTCATGAGGAAATCTTGCTATTACCTAGGAATATAACATATACCTGCACAGTTACTTGCTGACAAACATAAATGTATTTTAATGCAATTTTAGTGGTTAGAACAGTTCATTAAAAGACAATAGCAAACAGAAAAAGTCATTTTTTCCCCTTAATTTAATTTTCTTTTATAACAGAACAGAAGTATTAGATCAGAGAAAATAAGAGTATGTAACCAAAAAGTAACACGGAATCGGAATACCCGGGCTGTAGCTCTAACCCTGTTTATGTGAGGCGCTCTGGAGACCAGCGCTGTGGGAGCTCAGCGATGAGCAGCTGTGGGACCTCAGGCCCAGTGCTCAGCTTCTTTGAGCCTCAGCGTCCTCATCAATAACATTGGGATAATTACCATGCCCACCTGAGGGAGTTATTTTAGGATTAAATGACAAGGAGACAAGCCATTTAAAGCACTTAGCCCAGACTGTGGCAAACAATAAGGACTCAATAATGATGTGCAGTTATTACTGCTTTTGGCTTCTTGTCCTCGGAAAAGTCAATCTCTTTAGCATTTTACTGTCTTCATCTATATAATGAGCAAACTGGATAATGACCTTGAGTCCCTTTTACTTCTAATATTCCCTGACTGAATCCAAAGAAGTCATCAGAATTTAGCAGTGTTAAAAGAACTGGGCTACTCCAAAGGCTTGGCCTAGTCGGTGGTAACTGCTATAATTAATACTACACATATACTCTGAATGTGCAGAGAGGATATCCGCTTACTAAATTTTCTATTATATAACAATAGCAAACATCTTTACCAATACAGATTTATAAACACATGTGACATAGCTTTAGTCAACAGTATGTGCTCCTAAACAGTTGCACATAATAAAAACTTTTTGAAGTAACTGCGTTTTAAGTTTACTAAATGAACCCAGTATCTAAGATGAGCTTTTACAAAGGAATTCACAGTAAAGTTCTTTTGCTTCCAGCAGAATAATTCAGTAGCATATGAAACATGTTTAAAGAATGCTTTAGAGAAAACAGTTCATGTTGCAATGGACACCTGGAAATCGTTGCTAGGTGGCTTGGGTGGAGGTGGTGGATCCCACAGAACTCGGACAGCTGGCGCAGTCTCACTAAAAGTGCACATCCTGTCACGTGAAGTCTTACAAGGAGCCTTGGACAGTATTTACTGACTCAGTGGTTCCTAACTTCACTGCACACGAGAATCAACTGAGCAGCTTTTAAAAATCCTGATGCCCAGGCCACATCCCATAACAATCAAAACAAAGTCTGGAAGTGGGAGCCAGAAAACAACATTTTTTTTT
>PVJI01012386.1:0-51879 GCA_004026765.1 Micronycteris hirsuta | reverse complement strand
AGGAAATCAAATGTTTAGAGTTTAGTCTGAGATTGGTAGGGTTTTTTTTAAGATTTTTAAGAAACAAAAGATTTATTTTTAGAGAGACAGGAAGGGAGTGAGAAAGAGAGGGAAACGTCCATGTGTGAGAGAATCAGCAATTGGTTGCTTCTGGCACGCCCCCAACCAGGACCTGCCCCACAACCCAGGCATGTGCCCTAGCCTATAATCAAACCTGCGACCTTCCGACACCGTTTGTAGGACGATGCCCAACCCGCTGAGCCACACCAGACAGGGCTGCAGTTGGTAATATTATTTTGAACCTGTGGTTCTTTTAAGTGAATTAACGTTATCCTAAAGTTTGAGCTCAACCTAAACTCTTTGCTCTGATCATGGATACACAAAGCAGCATGTGACATGGAGTCACGACCTTCAGGTACGAAGATCAGCTGTGAGAGTGTATGTGTATTTTGAAAAATGGTATACTGTGCAGGGAAAAGCACTTAACAGTATTATAAATCCAAGACATTTTTCCCTTTCCATGTTGTCTGCCTTGAGTGTCAAGGTAAGGCCTTTCATGAGGCAAGCAGGTAGAACTTTTAAACTGTAAGGGCCCATAAGATCAGGGGAATGAAGATGCTCACTTGTCTTCTAGAATATGTTTAGTGCTTCAGGCATGCGGCTATATGTAGCTTATATTTTTTGCCAGTACTACATTGATGTGGCTCTTGATTCTTTATTAAATAAATTGATAATGTGACAATCTGTGGCTGTATAATCAATTGGTGATACCGTGAGAGGTTGGAAATGCTTAGGAAGAGAGAATTTAAATCTAATAAATGGTGTAGCTATACCAGTACAATTCAGAAATAAAGAATCTGAACATTCCACAAGCAAAAGGGGGAAAATACTGATTGTAGTGTATGGTAGGAAAAGATGTTGGGATCCTAGAAATTCACAAGTAGAAATGAATCAGCAGCGTCAGGGTCTATACATAAGTAAAGACAAGTATGATTTTTTTATCCTCACCTGAGGATATGTTTATTGATTTTGGAGAGAGAGGAAGGGGGAGAGAGAGAGAAACATCAATGTGAGAGTGAAACCTATCAGTTGCGTCCCGTACGTGCCCTAACTGGGGGTCAGACCCACAACTTTGGTAGGTACCCTGGCCAGAAATCGAACTGGCAGCCTTTTAGCATGTGAGACAGCTCTCCAACCAACTGAGCCACCCGGCCAGGGCAAGGCAGGCGTGATTTAAGAAAGACATATACTCACATGCAAGTATTAACCACCAGGCTCGTACTCACTCATTCTTTCTGTGGGTGGATCAGACTTTAACCAGAATTGAAGGCGAATTTGGGCATTTGATTTTGAAGGATACGCAGAGATATTTAGGGCATTCACAGAAGAGTAGAGCAAAAAAACCCCCAAATTATTAACATTTATTGGTTCAGATTGACATTTTGATTCTTATTTGGGCTAAAAAACTTTATTTAAGAAGGGTAGTTATTGATTATCTCAGTGGTTACAATGGAGGCAAGAGGGCAGGGAAGAGACCTGTAACATAGTTGATTAAATGTCTGGGGACAAATCTGGTGAGTGGGGTTTATTTGTGTGTGTGTGTGTGTGTATGTGTGTGTGTGTGTGTGTGTGGTGAGTGAGATTTAAATGTTGGCTGTCCTCTGGAGGAAGGCCCTATTTGAAA
The DNA here is from genome assembly GCA_004026765.1 of Micronycteris hirsuta. Lineage (NCBI taxonomy): Eukaryota > Metazoa > Chordata > Mammalia > Chiroptera > Phyllostomidae > Micronycteris > Micronycteris hirsuta. Next base: position 50,195 of record PVJI01012386.1, on the reverse strand, counting down.
GTGGCAGAATTATCTTCTCTTTGGCCTTCCAAATGTAACCATGTGATAATGGGCAAAGAATGATTTAATGTTGCTTTCATTGCTGCAGTGTGGCAAGTGAAGCTGGGTTCTTCTGGCTTTTTTTATTCAGTGGGAAGCCGTGGATCATTGCTAAAAAATTTTGAGACATAAGTAAAAACTTGTTCCATTACAGTGACAGCAGATGAGCTGTGGAAAGGTGCCTTAGCAGAGACTGGTGCTGGAGCAAGAAAAGGAAGAGGCAAGAGAACTAAGAAAAAGAGAAGAAAGGATTTGAACAGGGGTCAGATCATCGGTGAAGGTAAACTCACTTACTTAAAAAACAGCTGATGTACTCCACCCCACCCCCCTAATTTTATAGATCTTTTTACAATCTAGAAGCATTAAAACATTTCTCTTGAAGGGCATTAGAATCTGCTGCTTACTTATTGCTCCAGGATTCCGGGGGAGAACAATTTCATAGAAAGGGATTCATTCATTCACTCATTCCTTCAGTAAGCCTTCAGTGCCAGTGTGGCATCTGCTTTGACAGTTTCCGTCCTCAGCTAACGATTCAGGTAGAAGATGGCATAAATGGAGAGTTGGCAAGCTGTGTCTGCAAAGGGCTAGTAAATAGTCCCAGCTTTGTGAACCACGTGGTCCCTGTTACAGCCGTTGAGCTCTGCTGTTGGGGCACAGAAACAGTCATTACAATACATAGCTTGTTCCAATAAAACTTTTGAGTGGTGGTCTGGATTCAGCCCATGGCGCACAGTTTGTCAACCCCAGGAACACATGATTGTTCATTCTTGTGTTTTTTGAGGAATAAAAACAGTATGGTGTACCTGAAGTGCCATTTTGTACCGTGGTTGCCAACAAATTATTGTTGGTAGTAGTAGCCTTTTAGGCATGAAAAAAACACCTTCACTGTTCTTCTAGTTACTCATGTCCACTTGGATGTTTTTCTCTGACTTGGCTTGTATTTTATTTTATAACATTTTAAAAATTATAATCATCACACATGTATATTATATTTCTCAGTAAAAAAAATCAGATTGTAGGAGAAACCTGAGTCCTCCTGGTGCCCTTTCAATAACCGCCTCTTCCCAGTTGCTACCCCCAAGAAAACCACTGGTCACATTTTGGTGTGTTTCCTTCTGACCTTTTTTAATGCTTTTATATACCTAAAAATTCTAAAAGAAATGTATATATATATATATTTAAATAATTAAATTTTATCATGTGCTATGTACTGTTTTATAATTTACCTTTTTCACTCAATAAGAGGTCTTGGAAATTGTTCCACATCAGAGCCTACAGAATGACCTCATTATTTCAGTTCAGTGCAGACTTCACAGGTTGGAAATGCCATGGTTCATTTAACCCCCTCCATTAGTGCTGGACGTGTAGGACGTTGTTTCCATTTTTTCCTTTACAAATATCACTTCAGTAGACATCCTTGTCCAGGCACACATAGGCCTCCTACCTTTATGGGAGTATTTCTTTTTTTTTTTTTTTAAAGATTTTATTTATTTATTTTCAGAGAGAGGAGAAGGGAGGGAGAAAGAGCAATGTATGGTCACCTCTCACATGGCCCTCATTGGGGATCTGGCCCGCAACCCAGGCATGTGCCCCGACTGGGAATCGAACCGGGACCCTCTGGTTCCCAGCCCGCGCTCAATCCACTGAGCTACACTAGCCGGGCCGGAGTATTTCTTTACGCAATACTATGAAGTGCCAGGTGTGGCCTGCCCAGTGATTATGTCAGTTTAAGCACCTACAAGCAGTGTCACCTGTACACCCATTGCCTGGCATTTTAACACTCGAGAAATGAATGCTAAAAAAAATTTTATTCATGTATGTTTTTAAACCTTCAGGGCGTAGTGGCTTCCTATGGCCTGGTCTGAATGTCCCTCTTATGAGGGATGGAGCTGTGCAGACCATTGGCCAAAGAAGCAAAGAAGAGCAAGAAAAGGTAGAAGCTGACATGGTCCAGCAGAGGGAAGAGTGGGACCGGAAGAGGAAGATGAAGGTTAAGCGGGAACGAGGCTGGAGTGGAAACTCGTGGGGAGGTGTCAGTCTTGGCCCCCCCGACCCTGGTCCCAATGGAGGTAGCAGAGTCCTGGTTTTGCTTACCTTGTGACAGAGTACTTGTAGTTCTAGAATTCCTTAATATGATTTTATTTACTTACCTGTTTAGATTTTTTTTCCAAAAAGGGATTTGAACATCACTGAAATAATTGTATATTATTATCTTGCTGTATTTTACGGCACATTAGGGGCCTGTAACCAGGAAGTATCCCACAAACAGGATGCAGAGCCCTGGGTTCTGACATTGTTATTGTGTGGTTCTCAGAGCCATAAATGTGGTGGTGTGCGTTACGGAGCTACGCAAGCATTTTCCCAAACATGACAGTCATGGGCTGCCTGCGGAGCAGCATGGCCAGGGAGCCGTTTCTATAACAGAGGATGAACCAGATAGTTGTCGTTAAGCCTCATAAAAGCACACGTGAAAGAAAAATTGGTAACACTTACCAGGCCAAATTAGAAATCAAAGTCCTCCTCACTCCCCCATCCCCTGTGTACGTAGAGAAGTAAAAGTCATCTCAAAAATTCATTCTCGAGGTGAAGATGAAAGATAGGAAATAGATAGGAGAAATAGATAGAAATAGATAGGAGTGTGGCTGCTTTTTCCAGTTTGGCTTGAAGAGAAGAGCAGAGGGTGAGATGGAGAGACTCCGGGGAACATGCTTAGAGCTGAATAAAATGTTTCAGAGGGGAGGAGAAAGATACGGGGGGAGAGAGGAAAACATGATCAGCTAGGTCCCTAACGGGGGCCCAGATTCAGAGCGGAGGGGAGTGGGTTAACTCGGGACAGATCCAGCGAGCCGGGGGTGTTGGTAGTGGAAATGTGTGTGGGACAGGCCGTGTGAAAGGCGTCTGTCTGGTGGCGTCGGTGGGACTGTGAGGAGGAGGGGCGTTGCTGAAGGGAGGGCGGGGCACTGATGAGCATGGCCACCAGAATATTTTGTTGAGAAGCTGGGCTTTTGGGACTGGCTTCCGGTGGAATGGGAATTGAACAATTGAGAAGAAAGAAGACTGACCATGAGTTGATACTTCTTGAAGTTGGCTAATGAGTATATAAGCTGTCATTCGGTTCTGCTTTTGTAAATGATTGACGTTTTCTGTAGTAGAAAGGTAAAGGAACACAGTGCTCGAGGCTGTGTGGTGAGTGGAGAGAGGCCTGACTAAAGGGACGCAAAGGGCTGACAGGTGGCAGGGAGCCCTTGACTGAGTTAGGGACTGTGAATGTTTAGGGGCCCCTGTGTATACCATGCTTTGTCGTCTCTCCAGCAGCACCCAGCAGGCCAGCTGTGGCCAGACAGCTGCTTTGATTCAGGCCTGGACAGTATGGGGGAGAGAAAAGGGGGAGGCATTCGAGGATGTTCACAAGATCTGGTGGAAATGATGGACCGTGGGGTGTTGGCTGAGTGGGAGAGGCTGTGAAGACCAGAGGGTGAGAGGGAAGGGAAAACAGTGGTCAAGAGTCCGGAGGTGCTGGGGAGCTCTAAGAGCCATCGCCTGGGGGCCCTGGACTGAGGAGCCTGGAGGGGTAGGAGGGTGCGGTCGGGCAGGCGGTTTATGAATGTAATGGTGGAGCAGTCTGGTGACGGTGGAGGGCCAGGGCGTGGCCTGGGAAGTGGCCCCCAAAGAGCCAAGTTCTTTCTCACACAACATCGATGATTGTGCCTGTGTTGAAAATGCTTTTGTACACTGATTGTATAGACATATCTGTGTGCCTGTTTCTTTTCTTTCTACAGAAACATATGATGATTTTGATACCAGGATACTGGAGGTAGGCATGCTGAATTTAATACCCAGATAGGCCTTTGGAGAAGTTGGGAAAGTTGGGGTGGGTAGAGCGGAGGCAGGGCAAGAGGACTGTGAGGAAAAGCCGTGATGCGTGATGTTTTTTAAGACACACAGCTGATTTGGGTAAGAAAACAATGAAACTTGAGTTTCAGTCACTTGGTACTGATTCTCCTGACTGTTGTCCTTTTGTGCGGGCTACCAGTTGAGACCTTCTGACAAGGCAACTTTGGTGATGTTAACAGAATTTGGTGATTACATTTAGATTTCCCTCCTTTCTTAAATAAAGTAGCATTAGCAACCTGTCCTTGAATTATGAACCATCTGCATCTGGCATCAGTTCAGGGAGCAGAGACTGTAGGAGGCATGCCGCAGGGGTGGGAAGCGTGGAGCTGCTGTGAGTATATTGCTCTGGATGGGAATCACCCAGCAGCCCTTGGAGACTGAAGCCTGTGTCAGGTAAATTTCAGTCACTTTCCAGGGCAGTCCCCGAAATAGTCATCTCCCCTGAGCGGGTGCTGCAGGCTTGGTCATTGTTAACTGCCACACGGAATCCTCATTTTGTTGAGTTTGTGATTGCATTTGTATATTGTTTCTTCAATACCAGTTGTGTTATAGAAGTTGAAATATGTTTACAAGTATTTTATATCTTTTGGTCCTAGTGTATATGTTTTGAAAGTTAATTCCCTTGAAGAATTCTTGTGTATGTGGGTGATTTCCTGTAAGATGTCTACAGGAGTGAACTCCAGCTCCCTTTTCCTTTAACCTCATTTTATGGGAAAGGGGCTGCTATGTAAGCAGTTTAGTTAAAACACTTTCATGGTTCCTGGCCTTTTTTATATACCCAAAAAAAGCAGGTTTTCCTGTAGTTCATAATAAGCAGGGATTTCCAAATTTCTCTATTTTCAGGTGAGCCTAATCCTTAGTGTAGAAATCCAGATTTATGCTAATATACTATATTTTATTCTTTCTAAATACACATTTTTTTTTCATATTTCAACATCTCTGATATTGGATGTGTCTTATACCACCGGCTGTAAACTATGTCAAAGTTCAATCAGTAACTTTTTCCTTTGTATACATTGATTAAAATGGGGTACATTGAGTTGTGTGGTTTCAAATACCTTTAAGATACCTCAGTTGAATTGCTACAGCTCTGAGAAATAGGAAGAGAGAGTCTTATTTCCATTTCACTCCTGAAGGAATAGTCTGGGGGAGATGCTTCCTGTGGAGGAAGTGTGTGTGTGTGTGCTCGTGATCAGAGATGGCGTGTCTCTGTTCACCACGAGTGTGCGTGTGTGTGTGCATGCACATGTAAGGAGGCCACTTCAGTTCCCCACTTCAGAATTTTCTTAAGGTGTAATATTTATGAAACGCTTTATCTTTTAGGTACGAAATGTTTTCAATATGACAGCCAAAGAGGGAAGAAAGAAGTCAGTCCGCGCCCTGGTCGTCGTGGGCAATGGCAGAGGAGCTGCAGGTGAGTGGGCCCTGGGGACGCAGGCCTGCTGGTGGCGGGGGCAGGGATAGGTGTGGCCTGTCCTCGGCTTTGAGTCCTTGGGCTCGTGCTGCTGGCCAGACTTTTTCTACTGGTGAACGAAATATTTTAGGGTTCGAGCTCACAAACGTTGTGGTCAACCCATGAAATCCCTTGGAAAAGAAAGAACAGATCTTCCCACATCTGCCTTTTTCCGTGAGCACCAGTGGCTGTTTTAAAAGGTGTAAGACGCTATTGTGTTACGTATAATAGGGAAAAATGAGGGAAGAAACCACTACGTGTTCAATAGCAGGGACACAGTTACACAGAAGAATACAGCTATACATCATAATGTTCTGTAACCACTAAAGAGTTATGGAAACTTACAAAAAATGCTAAGTAGAAAAACACAACTTCGTAATAGGGCCAAACGTAATTCTAGTTTTTTAAAAATGTGTGTTCATATGCAAAGAAAAGACTTTGGAGTAAGGATATATTCCAAAAAGGTTAATAATGTTTACTCTAATTCATAGGTTTGCCACTCATTTAAATTTTCTTTATACTTTTTTGTAGGTTTTCATAGTGAATGTCTGTTTTTGAAGTGTGTACCTGATTGTGTAAGGGAAGGAAAATTGCCTATTAAACCACATTGACACTTCATAACAAGTCATACATATGGATAGTATGTTGCCAAAAGAAATCAATCTTAACAGTTATTTTTGTATCTTTCTAGAAATTGTTTATTCATATATCTTTTTATAAAAATTTACACAAAGGGATCACATTATATCCATAATTTTGTACCTTTTCTCACTTAACATTACCGAAAGATCTTGCTGTATGAGCATAAGTAGATGCCCTCTCGTTCTTTGTGCTGATTGCATAGTATTCCACTGTGTGGGTAAATTTAATTTTGTTACTTTTTCCCTATTGGTGAATATTTGTTGTTTCAAATTTTGTAGTATTTATTTAAAAGCACAGCTTATTGTATGTGTAATTTGATATACTTTGGCAAGAATGTCAATAGAGGAAATTTCTTGCACTGAAATTGCTGCCTCAAAGTTATGTGCACTTAGGATGTTGATAAAATATTGCCAGAACCGTCCCAAAAGGTTGCGCCAATTTGTGCTCACCTGCACCCTCACACTGTCGCCAGCCCTGGATAAAGTCAGACTACTGGTTGTCAGTGTCCTAATGAAATCTATCTCTTTATTTTGATTTGCACTTCCTTAACTGAGAGAGTTTGCACACCATTCTACATGTTTATTGCCATTGTGGAGATCTGTCAGTTCCTTTGCTTTGCCCATTTTTCTCCTTATTGAGGACATGGCTCTTTGTAAGGTAAAGGCATCGTCCCTTTGCTATCATATATTTTGATTTAGTTTCTTTTATTTTTTTCACATGGATGGGTTAAATTCACAGAAGTTTTTTAAATCTTTATGTAGCAAGTTTACCAGTCTTTTTTTACTTCTAGTTTTGTGTTTGGTTTTCTGGTTTTATACTTAGAAAACTTTCATTTGAAGGTGGTAAATACATTCACTCATGTTTTCCTCTCGGACTTCTGTGGTTTAATTTGTCGTGTTTGAACTAGAAATTAGACTCCTTTTGTCCCAGATACTCAGGTGTCTTTTATCTTTCATGGAGCAATATTGTCTTATATAAGTTACTTTCCTGTATATAACTTTCACATACATTCTTCAGAATAAATAATTAATGGTGACAGCAAACAGTGGAGGCATTTCTGATAACTTGTGATAAATCTCGCTTCATGTGGCTAAGCACTCACACAGTCAAGAGTCACTGATTTTATCTCCCAGTTCATTGAAATCTGCATTACATCGGAAAGTTCCAGTGAAATCATAGTTTTACTCTGTATCAGTGTATGTTTTCCCAGCCTTTCTGGTTATTTCCAGAAATATTCAAAACCGCATTTCTTATTAATTTAGGGCATGGTTATGTTTTGGGTTTTTGTTGAGTATATGTAATTTTATGTAGAGATTTATAAAAGGGTAATGTTATAGATTTCATAGATAATCAAATGTCCTATTTCCAAAATGCCCCAGAACAGATAAGCAAATCTCTGTAGCCTCATGCTTTGCCATTTGTTTTGGTTACCAGGTGTTCCGTGGGCAGAAGAAAAATGAAGTGCCATGAAATATTGTGGGAGCTGAGACTTGAAATGTGATGAGAGACAGGCACCAAATGTGTGCCCCTTTTCATATTTTGACTTTTCCTTTTAAAGGTTTTGCCGTTGGGAAAGCCGCTGAACGGTCGGACGCTTTCAGAAAAGTACGTACGTTTTCCTTTTTGACAGTAAGAGATCAGCAGGCTCTGTGCCAGACCCGTGGGAACCGCAGACAGATAGAACGGGGCTCCCCGAGGCTTCCTGTCCGAGTGCCCATCCCTCCCAAATAGCAGTTTCTGAAAGGCCTGTGTTCTTTTGCATCATTTTCGTCAGACTTGTGATCGTTACCAAAATTGTGAGACAGCTGGGAAAGTGTCTCACTCTCACAGAATGTTCGAGGATACCAAGGAATTATCGTTAACTTTTTGAGATATGATAGTGATATTAAGGTTAAGATTTCTTTTATTAAATCCTTAGCTTTTAGAAGTATACGCCGAAATTTGTATATGTTTGAAATTTTTCATAATAAAATATTCTGTGAAAGGTATTTTTTGAAATCTCTAAGAAACTGTAAATTTCAACAGTAGATTTAAGAAAAATATTTTTCTTCTCTCAGGCAAAGAACAGAGCTGTTCACTATTTACATTATATAGAACGATATGAAGACCATACAAGTGAGTGGTAATCTTTTAAAATTTACTTGCTTGTTATGTGTGGCAGTATTTCTGTGGTAGCTTTGTTTTTCTCTGCTTGTTGTTAGGTTCTGACAATAAACATATAAAATGTAGAAACAAATTTTCTTTCCTGAGAAGGTGGTGATGAGTGCAATCAGACTTTGTCATTTATCCTTGGCCACTGGGTGTTGGCTGCATAGCGTCTTACTAGCTGCTCTGTGTTGTTTGCAAGGTCGTTAAAGCTGCGTATCTAATTCTGCTCCTCTCTGTGTTTTCACTTGCCAGTATTCCATGATATCTCTTTAACATTTAAAAGGACACATATCAAGATGAAGAAGCAACCCAGAGGTAACTAAAAAACTCATAACTTTTTGAAAATAAAGCAGAGCAGTTGTAGTGGTTCTGTAGTGGTTCCTTTATTTCACTCCCTTTTACTTGAGTTCATTTTTGAAAATGCCAAAAGGAAAGGCCTAAGTTAGATTTTAAGAAGGCTGACTGATTTTTACACCTAAATGATTTTTGAAAGCCTGCCTCAATTTTAATCTAATTGTAGAAGTTCCCATTTTTTATCTTCCCTGTCTCCTAATTCATGCTGTATTTTTCAGGTTTCTATTGAATATATAGTTTAACCTATTACTTGTTCATTGGAGTTAAATATTCTGATTTTGAAGCTACAACAGTGTGGTATTATAGACAGCTTTTCCTAAAGTAGGTTCCTGTGCATCACTGTTTCTGTGAGAAGATATTAATAGGTGTTACTTCAAAGAGAGCCCCAAGTAGGAAGACTGGATTAAGGAAAGTCGAGAAGATGTTGGTGTATCTTTGTGAATATGGCAGTCTTTAAAGCACTGCTAAACAAGATGTGCCCCCCAGAGGTGGGTCACGCATGCAGCATTCCCAAGCTTTCTTAACCGTGGGACGCTTCTGCCTGCAGGGCAGGACTGAATTCCTCATACAGCACTACAGAGCAGTTCCCATATGACATACACACGCATGCATGAATTTAGCTTTTATGAAACAATTTTTTTTTACATAATCCCTGCCTAGAAGTCTTCACAATCAAAGTACATACAGTAAGCCCTCACATAACATTGTTGGTATGTTCTGCAAAGCAGTGGCTACCATGGGTGAAGTGTCCCGTGTGGTCCAGGTGCTGGGCAGCGCACATGCCTTCCCTTGACTGCTCCCCATCCTACCTGGCTCATCCAGCAAGCAGTGGCAGGGCAGGGTCTGCTTCTGAGGCCCTCTGGACAGCTGCCTTGCACTCTTTTGCATGTGCATCTCTCCAGGGGTGTGTGCATCTATACACACCAGTATGTGTATGCACTGTTCACACACAGACATGTGTGTGTGTGTCTCCACACAGGACAACAAACCACCCCACTGTTAACCTGTCTGTAGCCACACTCTAAGGCCCTCAGTTCTCGAATGATCTGGTGTAGCTGCAGAATCCACAATTATTTTTCTCTTTCAAAAAGAAAGGACAGTTCTAGGTAAGAATATGTTATGTACTTGTATCCAAATGTAGTTTTGTTTTTTTTTTAATTATTTTCAGAGAGAGGAGAAGGGAGGGAGAAAGAGCAATGTATGGTTGCCTCTCACATGGCCCTCATTGGGGACCTGGCCCGCAACCCAGGCATGTGCCCCGACTGGGAATCGAACTGGGACCCTCTGGTTCCCAGCCCGCGCTCAATCCACTGAGCTACACCAGCTGGGCCAAATGTAGTTTTTACATGCATATATTGAATCACCAAGAAAAGTGCTAGGCCTTAAAGTGAGTGGGGAGGTTGCTGAGTTTCATGTCTGTCTAATCCAAATGTTAGCATCTAAACTTGAGGCTCTTTTCTCACTGCCACCTGCATGTGCCAGGTACTGATCTCAGCTCCAGGGCCAGAGCAGTAAACAAACCATATCCGGCTCCCATGGAACCCATGTTCTGCTGAGGGGAACATCGGATAGACAGGTTCTGCTGAGGACCTGAAACAGCAGTCAGGATGCTGGTGTCGGGGGTCGGGGGGCGGGGGGATCCTGGCCTTGGGGAAGGAAGGGTGACACCTTCAATCTCGTGGTGAAAGGCCTCTCTGAGGAGGAGGTATTTGAGTGAGACCTTGAAAGTGAGGAGTTAGCCATAAGGGGAGAACAGGCAGGGAAGCATCAAGTGCAAAGTCCCCAAGGCGGAGTCAGAAGGACAGAGTCTCTGTGTGAGGGCTGTGAGATGTCAGGTCATAGAGGCATTGTGGGGTGGAGTTCTTTATTTTTATTGTATTTTATTTTATTTTAATTCAGAAAACAATGGGAAGTGAGGGCTTGAAAGGGGAAGTGATGTGATTGGTTTGTGTTTTTAAAGCTCTTCCTGGAGAAGGGCTTAGTAGACTTGAGTAGGGCATGCGGCTGGAGGGAAGGCCAGCCAGGAGGTGAGGACGGGCCAGGCGAACACTGGAGGAGAATGTTCGCAAAGCCAAAAGGGTCTCCAGGAGGAGAAAGTGGACGTCTCTCCTCAGTGCAGCCAAGCAGTCACGGACGACAGAGGGTGCGTCCCTGGATCCTTAGTTCTTAGCAGGGTGCCAAGGAGTTTTAGGCAGCTCAGTTAATCTTCATACCAACTTTGTTCTTTTTTTTTTGGTCCACGTGCTCAAGAAATCTATATAATTTCTTTAATCTGAATAACATCTCATTTAAATAAGATAGGGGTCTTGAGGGAAATCAAGTAAGTTGTCAAGGGTCACCCAGCTGGGAAGTGAAGCAAGACTGTGACCCAGTCTCCTAAATCCAGAACCTAGAGCTCGGGGAAAGCCAGCAGGGTGGCTGACCCCGACCCCTCCCTTTCCTAGGCTATGGACTCCGCTGTCACCGTGCCGTCATCACCATCTGCCGCCTCATTGGCATCAAGGACATGTATGCCAAGGTCTCGGGGTCCCTCAACATGCTCAACCTCACCCGGGGCCTGTTCCATGGACTCTCTCGCCAGGTAACCCTGCCCGGTCTGAAACAGAAGTTGTGGTTTGCATTTCGTTTGTGTGAGACCACCGTGTCCCGGGGCTGCCTGAGCACACAGGGGTTCTTTGCTGTCTAATTAGGTAGTTAATGCAGGTGAAGAGTTAATTCATGAAGATTAGCCTTTTAGAAAATACTTCATGGACATTTTGAACTTTCAAAATTAAATATTTCGTAGAGCCAGTAATTGCAGTCTGTATTTTATTATGAAAAGAACGCATGCTTGTTCTAAATCTCCAATAATAGAGAAACTAGAGTAAAAAGAAAATTTATTTCCCAATTTAGTCCTTTCTGTTTGGATTGGGGTGAAGCCCCTCAGCCCCCTCTCTCCTGAGAGCCGTCTTCAATAGAAGCAGTTCACGGACCTTGCATGGGGCGCTCAGACAGATACCTGAGTTAGGAACCATGAGCACTGATATGCCAGGTTATTTTTCCACATAGATGGGAGCCCTGGGCTTCTGCCCATCTGCCCCTTCAGCCTGGGTGGGCTCACAGCCACTGTGCTCCCAGTAGACAGGAAGGGCTGCTGTCCCTTGAAAGGAAGGGCAGGTCTTCGCAGAGCTGGAGGAGCAGGAAAGACAACCGGGTTCAAGAGAATCCTTTTTCTGGCCTCCATTGATTGAGGATTTTGACAGGCTTCCTGACACTTAGAGAGTTTAATGGCTGTGTTTGAATAAAGTGATCTATGGAATAATTGTAGCTCTCTCTGTTTAAAATAGGAAAATTAAAAGAAAAAGCTGTGTAAAAAGGTCTTTTTTTGAACAGCTATGTGTGTGTTGGTGCTATCCAGAACATACTTCAAATGTACATACTTTTAAATTTAACTTGTTAGAGGTTTGTTTGATGTAGCTAAGATTGGTTTTAGATAGATTATATTTATATAATCAAGTATACTTGTTCAGTTATGTAATATTTTTGTTTTATGTTAGTACTTTGAATCTTCTAATATAATTACTACGTATCACGCAAACCACCTCAAATGCCATCAGCTATAAAAAAGTTGCCTTATTTAATGTGCTACTTGAGAAAAAAATGCCACCAATTTAAGTAACACGCACTGATTTAACACACACTGGTTTTAATGAAACAACTCACCTCTTTTCTAATTTCAAACATGTATAGACTTGGAATATGGCAAGGTGGACAGAGTCTGGAAACATGACGTTGAACATACCAGGTATTTTAATAAACCGTCTACTAAGTGTATTTGCCTGTTTCTAGACTCTGTGCCCCCTTCCTGTCGTGAGTCCGCTGGCGTTCCCGCGCGCTGTCGGCAGGGAGCAGCCTGTGGTCGGTCTTGTTTCTCAGCACCACGCCGGCCCAGGTGCAGTTCCTTTGAACCAAATCTCAGACATCTTTGTATTTCATCCATAAATACGTATCTCTGAGAGAGAAGGATTTGAAACTACCCCACAATACCATTTATTTTCTTACCTAAAGAATTAACAGGAATTTAGTATTATCACACATCTCATCAGTGTTTGTAGACTGATTGGACATTTCATTTGTTAGGTTAAAAAAAATTTATATAGTTTGAATCAGATTGCAGGTAGGTCAGTACATTCTAAGTTTTTGCTATGTCTTAAGTCACTAACGTGTAGGGTCCTCTCTTTTTCTTGCATTTGTTTTGTTGGAGAAACCAGGTTGTTGGTCTTGTGGTTTCCAGGTGTGCTGACGACTTGTCTGTGGACCCTTCACATCTTCTCTCTGTGTGTCCTGTGAAATGGTAGCTAGGCTGGGGCTCGATGAGATTCCGATTGATTTGGGGCACAACCTGGCACGTGATTGGGGGCCTTGGAAGGCCAGAGACCAGAGGCCCAGGCCCTTCCTCTATCCCAGCTGGGGGTGGAGAGGCAGGGCTGAGATGATTCCACCTATAGCAGGTCACCCCAGAATCAGCCGAAGGGGTATGTAACTCCCTTAGGTGGTACAGTGCTGTCACTGCCGACTTCTTCCTGGCTGAAGGCAGATCCTGCTCTCGGAATTACAGTTGTGCCTCAGAGACCTAACTGCTGTTCTCCGTTCGGTCTTGTCCAGGAAACCCACCAGCAGCTGGCTGATAAGAAGAGTCTCCATGTTGTGGAGTTCCGGGAGGAATGTGGCCCTCTGCCCATCGTGGTCGCCTCGCCCCAGGGGGCCTTGAGAAAGGACCCGGAGCCAGAAGATGAGGTTTCAGACGTCAAACTGGACTGGGAGGAGGTGCGGGCAGCGCAGGGAATGAAGCGCTCTGTGTGGGCGAATTTAAAGCGCGGTGCCACCTGAGCTTCCCTCAGCCTCACCAACCACAGTGTGTCAGGTCAGCGCCTGGAGGAGACTCACTCTCACACCTTGAAAGAAGAACAGGCTTTTGTTGTTTTTAAGGAAGGACCAGCTTTAACTTCTTTATCAATAATAAATAATTATAACTTTATTTTTTTTTAAGGATTTTATTTATTTTTAGAGAGGGGAAGGGAGGGAGAAAGAGAAGGAGACAGACATCAGTGTATGGTTGCCTCTTGAGTGCCCCCTACCATGGACCTGGCCCGCAACCCAGGCATGTGCCCTGACTGGGAATCAAACAGATGACCCTTTGGTTCGCTGTCCCGTGCTCAACTCACTCAGCCACACCAGCCAGGGTGCTTTATTTCTTTAATTTTTTTAATTAAAAAAAGTTTTTGTTTTTCTAGCTATCTTTTTTTATTATTGTTCAAATCCAGTTATCCTCATTTTTCCCTCATTACTCTCCCCTGCCCTACCTACCCCCCACCCCTCACTTTCAGTCCTCTCCCCACTCCTGCCGTTGTCTTTGTCCATGGGTCCTTTATACATGTTCCTTGATGACCCTTCCCCTTCTTTCCTCGTTATCCCCTTCCCTCCTCCCATCTGGTCACTGTCAGTTTGTTCTTTATTTCCGTGTTTCTGGTTCTGTTTTGCTTGCTTGTTCGTTGTGTTGATTAGGTTCCAGTTAAAGGTGAGATCATATGGCATTTGTTTTTCACCACCTGACTTATTTCACTTAGCATAATGCTCTCCAGTTCCATCCATGCTGTTGCAAAGGGTATAAGTTCCTTCTTCCTTTCTGCTGCGTAGAATTCCATTGTGTGAATGTACCACAGTTTTTTGATCCACTCAATTACTGATGGGCCCTTAGGTTGCTTCCAGCAGTTGGTATTGTAAATAACACTGCTATGAACATTGGGGTGCATAGGTTCTTTTGGATTGGTGTTTCAGGATTTTTTAGTGTATAATCCTAGGAATGGAATTGCTGGGTCAAAGGCAGTTCCATTTTTAGTTTTCTGAGGAAATTCCACAGTGTTTTCCCCAGTGGCTGCACCAGTCTGCATTCCCACCAGCAGTGCAGTAGGGTTCCCTTTTCTCCACAACCTCGCCAGCACTTGTTTATTGATTTGTTTATGATGGCCATCCTGACCGGTGTGAGGTGCTATCTCATTGTGGTTTTAATGTGCATCTCTCTGATGGCTAGTGATACTGAGCATCTTTTCATGTCTCTAGAGGCCATCTGTATGTCCTCCTTGGAGAAGTGTCTGTTCAGGTCTTTTGCCCATTTTTTAATTGGGTTATTTGTCTTCCTGGAGTGGAGTCGTATGAGTTCTTTATATATTTTGGAGATCAAACTCTTGTCTGAGGTATCAGTGGCAAAAATATTTTCCCATATGGTTGGTTCCCTTTTCATTTTGATGATGTTCTTTAGCTGTGCAGAAACTTTTAATTTGATAAACTCCCATTTGTTTATTCTTTCCTTTATGTCCCTTGCTCTAGGGGACATATTGGTGAAAGTATTGCTGCGTGAGGTATCTGAGATTTTACTGCTTATGTTCTTCTCTAGGACTTTCCTGGTGTCATGCCTTTATAGTTAAGTCTTTTATCCACCTTGAGTCTATTTTTGTGTGTGGTGTAAGTTGGTTGAGTTTCATTTTTTTGCATGTAGCTGTCCAGACCTCCCTAATGTAGCTTTAACTTAATGAGTGCATGGTCTATACCAGTCACTGTGACAGGAACTTTACGTAATATCTTAGTTTAAGATTACTGTAATTATGAATGTAAACTAGTAAAAATAAGTGAATTAGGGAGGCAGGGCTTGCAGTCCGACCTAATCAAAAGTAACACGCAGTCAAGATGTGCTTGCTTGACTATAGTCACACTGCTAGAAATGGAGGAAAATGGACAAACCTTGTTTTTCTTGTGTTTGTTTTTAGATTTTATTTATTTATTTTTAGAGGAGAAGGAAGGGAGAGAGAGGGAGAGAAACATTGACTGGTTGCCTCTCATATGCACTCGGGCAGGACTGAACTCTCAACCCAGGCATGTGCCTTGACTGGGAATTGAACTGGTGACCGTTTGCTTTGTGGGACAATGCTCCAGCTCACTGAGCCACACCAGTCAGGCCTAAACCTTGTGCTTTTTGACTCTAGAAATTGTATTTTTATTAAGCCTCTTTGTATAGATATTTTAGTATTTGCTGTAGGTATTACATTATTCACGTATCACTTACCCCCTGTCTACTGATGTTGCCTTTTTACCAGTCGAGTGACGTGTAGAAACCTTACCTCTCTTTAAATGCTTTGCCCTCACTATTTCCAGTTGTTTTTTAAAAGCCTTACCTACATTGAGAACCACATTAGACAAATGCTGTACTTCCTGCTTCGGGCATCAGACATAATAAAGAAAACTCAAGAAGAAAAAAGCCCGGTGTTTACCCATAGTTTTACTCTTTCAGTTGCTCTGTCTTCCTTCCTAATATTCCAAGGGTCCTTTCACCATGTTGAGTAGGAAAAGCCCAGTTCTCCTGTGCTTCCCTTTGCTGTCACTACTACCACACTCACAACACTTTGGACACCAGATGTGGGGGCTCTTCCCCACCGAGCAATCTTCAACACCAGCGCGGTGTCCTACAACCAACTCAGTTCTGAACTGCCTGGATACAGCATCAGGTCCCGCAGGTTAAGGGCTCAGTCCCACAGGACTACCCTCCCCTCCTTTCAGATACCAAACCCAAGTTGGGTTGTCAGCCTGTGCTTCTGCTGGCCAGTTGCAAATCAGATGTTCCCACGGATGTCCCCATTGGATCCCATTAACTTGTTAGAGTGGTTCACAGAACTCAGGAGAACAGTTTACTTACATTTAACACTTTATTATAAAAGGACGTGATGAGATACAGAGGAATGTCCAGATGGAAGAGGTGCGTAGGGTGAGGCATGTGGGAAGGGGCGGAGCTTCCATGCCCTCGCTGGGCATCGCTTCCCCAGCACCTGCCCGTGTTCACCGTCCCAGGTAGTAGTTCTCCATATGTTTGGGATTTTATGGAGGCTTCATTGCAGGCACAATCGATTGATCAATCATTAACTCTATTTCTAGCTTCCCTCTGGAGGATGGGACAGTGAGGAGGGGGCCGGGTGCTAAAAATTCAGAGCTTCTGATTAATGGCTTGGTCTTCGTGGTGACCAGCCTCCAGCACACCAAGAGCCGCCTCATTAGAACAAAAGACTTCCCTATCACCCAGGACATTACAAAGGATTTGGGAAGTCTGTCAGGGACTAAGGTCAACTGCCAGACTGTTTCCTACAGTGGCTGCAGCATTTTACATTCCCACCAGCCGTGGACGCGATTTTCTCCACACCCATGTCGACATTTGTCGTTTGGTGATAGCCGTTCTCGTGTGTGAAGTGCTGTCTTGTGGTTTCGATTCGCATTTTCTGATGGCTAATGATGAACAGCTTTTCATGTGCTTGTTGGCCATTTGTGTGTGTTCTCTGAAGAAATGTCTATTTAGGACATTTGTCCATTTAAAAAATAAGTAACTGTGTTTTTATTGAATGTAATAGTTCTTTATAGATTCTAAATACAAGTCCCCTATTAGATATATAACTTGCAAAAGTTTTTGTGTTCTGTGGGACATACTATTTTCTTTTTTCTTTGAATATTTCCTCACCTGCACCCACATTCTCCTTCTGGGACAACTTGGCACAACTGTTAGGTCTTTTGTTAGGGCCCCACGCACTGCTGAGGCCCTGTTCGCTTTTTATAGTCTGCTTCCTCCCTGGTCCAGACTCAGTGATTGCTGTCGTTTTATCTTGAGGGCCATTGATTCTTTCCTCTTCCCTCTTCCTTCTGCGTTTATGCCCCTCTGTTCAAAATTTTTATTTTGGCTGTTGTGTCCTTCAGTTCTAAAGTTCACGTTCGCTTTTTTCTTTTTTATCTTCTATCGATGAGATTTTTTTATTGTTTCAAGTGTGTCTGTGATTGCTGAAGTGTTTTTGTGGTGGCTGCTTTAAAATCTTTATCATATAATTTCAGTATCTGTCACCCGTGTTGGCATCCTTTGTCTTTTCTTAAGTTCAATATTTCTTGATTCTTGGTATGACAAGTGATCATGGCTATATCCTGGACATTGCCAGAAAATGGTTATGAAATACAGGGCGTTAGTGAAATCTCGTGTAGCTGGCCTCCTCTTGGCACCGGGGTGCGACGGGGCACTGCGTCATTGCTGGCAAGTGGGGGTGGGAGTCCAGGGCCGCCTGAGGCTCCCCTCCAGGCTTCACTTCTGCCTGGGAGGGTGGGGAGCGGCCAGAGATGCTATCGGACAGGGAGAAGGCTTTGTCAGGCAGGATGGTGGTGAAGGTGCTCAACTTGTGACATCAGATGAGGACGGGGCCACATTTTTTGGTGTGATGTTTGGCCTCAGTAAAGTATTTTGTCTTGCTACTTACCCTCCTTAATTATCTAAGAAGTATCAAGACACTGAACTGCAAGCAGCAAAGGACAATAATCTCTTAGAGATGGGAAACAATTATTCCCACCTCGTATCTGGAAAAAGCCCAAGGCTCCAGGAAGGGTCACCCTGTCCGGGCCTGGTAGTCCCCTGAGTTCGGAGAAAGGGTTGGGAGTCGGGGAGTCAGTGTGGCCAGAGTGCACAGGGGAGAGTTCCTTAGAAGACGGAGACGCACAGCAAAGAACTGAGGAAGTCAGCAGAGTGACCCACCAAACAATTCTCTTGTGTATGAAGCAGTGCATGCTTGTGAGGAAACTACCCAAGGCCTGGGCACGGCCCACCCAAAGGGTTAGAGGAAATAGTGTGAGAGCTGAAAACGGTGCCTGCCTCCAGCAGCCACAGTGGGAAACCTCACAATTCATGTGGCATTAGAGGAGGAGTAAGAAGACTCTCGACTTAAGGGTGGAAAAATTAACGCCGCGCTAAACCTAGCTCTGATCCCCACTCCCAAATCTAAAAAGCAAGGCCCAACTAGAGCACAGCTGTTTCCAAGTAACTTAACTGTTCGAGAACAAAACTCCAGAATATTCATAAGAATACAAAATAAAACACCCAGTGAAGTATAATTCACAGTGCCTGGCCTCTAATAAGACATCACCAGGGATGCAAAAAGAGAATAAAATCCATAACAAGGGGAAACCAGCTAATTGAAACTGAGCCAGAAATAACACAATAATTGAATTCGTAAATAAAGACATTAAAATGGATTAGTAGATAAGGACTGTATTCCATGTGTTCAAAAACCTGGAGGAAAAACACGTGAAGGGGCACGAGAGACCAAAGATACGCAAATCAAACTAGGGATGAAACTGCTGGGGTGGTTAGCAGCAGGGTGACCTCAGAAGAGACCAGTGAGCCTGGAGACAGCAGTAAAAAACGCCCAGCACTGAGCAGGAAAACGACTGAGGAAGGAGGGTCTCTGGTGGCCACCCTCTGGGCAGCGGCAGAAGGGCCTTGCACGATGCTTCGTACTCGTGCTGATGCCGCGACCCCAAGGGGGCCAAGCCCGACAAGTCAGAACACCAGCCCCGCAGCTGCCTGTGGTCACACCCAAGAAAGGAAGGGTTATTTTTGTCCTGGTCCTGCACTACCCTCCCAGCCACCCGACCACCTGCAGACCCTGGTGGCTACTGCAGCCTTGTCTGTCCTTCCTCACGGATGTTCTGTCTGGAAGGTGACTTGCCCGGACCCAAAGAGAACAGAGCTTGCTTAAGGAAGCCAGGGACTTCTGAAGACTGGGAGCTAGGTCATTCTCCCACCTCAGCAGGAATCTCACTGAAAGAAGAGTTTGGGACAGAAAAGCCTGGGGTCCTGTGTCTGAAACACGACAATTCAGGCCTTCCTCTGAGATTTTCAAGAGTCTTCAGAACAATAGCCCTTCTAAGCCCAAAGTGAATGGGGCAGTGGAAAACTTGCATTCGGCCAGTCTTCAGGGCTGGGGGAGAGACTGTGCTCAGGGAGGCGGGGGAACATGGGGGAGGCACTCATCTCCGTGACGCTTCTGCAGGATGGCTCTGTACCCGCTGGGTTCCAGGTTGGCCAGGCCTGGCTAAGTCATGAGGCAGGGGCCCCAGTAGGAATGATTCAGTGTCAAAGAACCTACTTTGCCTGCACCTAAGTGGAAATGACAATGGCACCTACCTAATAAAGAACGTGCGGGGAGCTCTTAGCTTCGGTCACACTAAGAAGGACACCAGTGACTGGGAACCTCGCATTCAACACTTGAGGGAACAAAGCTGAACGGAGGGTGCTGACCAGAATGGGGCCCGACGCTGACCGCCCAGCAGCTGTCTGCCCTCCATCAGCCTTCCCCACCTTCCTAACTAGTGAAGCGAGAAGCCCTTGTGCTTTTCCATTATTGCAGGGGCTATGCCAGAGCATGGACAGCACCCTGGGGGCAGACACCCCAACATTGTCAGACACCTGTGGCTTGTTAATATCAGGGGCCAGTGAACTTGAGCTGTTTGACTTGCGTTAAGTGGGGCAGATGAGGGCAGAGGAGCCCTATCTGAGCATCTGGCTTCCCCAACCAGCTCACTGGGCATGCAGTCTCAGCATGCATTCCTGTCATTGTTTGCCCAGGGCAGGGTACAGGCCAAGACTGGGGCCCGGCACTGCTTTTAGAAGTGAGAGGTCCATGAAAATATGTTGTCTGTCCACCTGCACTTCCCCTGCTGGCCATCCCTTCCAGGCCTGGGTAATAGGCATGAGTCATAGAAGGGACCTTCTGGGCCAACTCACTTCCTCCTCCCACAGCCACTCTCCATCCTGGGAGCTGCAGGGACCTTCTCTGTCCTAGCCTCGCTCTGTCCTTTTTTGGGGGCGAGGATGGGTACGCTTGTATAGAGAGCCGGTCAGGGCATCTGCCTGGAATGTGGTGGGGTGGAAGTAGGGTGTGGACAGCCTGCTGGAGTGAGGGCAGCCTCCTGGAGTACGTGGCCTGCCAGCTGGGCAGAGCTTCGGCCAGTGGATGACATGGTAGTCATCATTGTCACCATCATCGTCACCAGCAATCACAGTACAGGGCACGAAGAGGTGCCGGAGATCGGTGTGTGATGCTCAGGCCAGCCACACCTCACGCCAGTGCTGGTGGGTGCGTATCCTGCGTGACCCACAAGGTGGTTGTCACCTCTGACCCCAGAAACTGAAGGCCTTCTGGAGGCCACAGAGCTAAACACTGCCCGCACACTCACAGGGGCAGCTGTCTTCCTCTTCCTGTCATGTTGTCAGTGCAGGTGGCTACTCCGGTGCTGTGTTCTGCCGCAGTGGCAGCAGGAAGCAGCGGGCTACCTAAAAGAGGAGGGCATCGCGCCTGAGGGTCTGCGAATGGCAGGGTGTGCCACTTCTCTGTCTGTTCATGCGCGGACGGACACTCAGGTCACGTCCATGTCATGGCTGCTGCAAATAACGCCGCTGTGAACATGGGGGTGTGGGTGCCTCTTGGGGGTGGTGACTTCCTTATGCTAAGTGAAATGAGCAAACCAGAAAAGACATGCTTGTGATTTCATATATGGAATATTAAAAAAAAAAACTAGAAATAGAGATCAGATTTGTAGTTGCCAGAAGCAGGGGCTTGAGGGGCTTGTTGAGGGGAAGAACTGGGTGAAGGTGGTCAAAAGGCACAAACTTCCAGTTACAAGAGAAATAAGTCTTGGGGGTGTAATGTACAGCAGAGTGACTAGAGTTGACAATCACAGATTATGCATTTGAAAGTAGCTAAGAGTAGATCTTAAAACTCATAAAAAGGGAAAAAACTAGTAACTGCGCAGCAATGGATGTTAACTACACTTATGTGCTGACCATTTCACGGTATACACAAATACCAAATCATTTTGTTGTGCACATGAAACCATTCAATGTCATATGACAATTATATCTCAATAAAACGGGGGGAAAGGAGGGCAGGAAGACGAGGGGGCTGACCTAGGAGGGTGTCAGGAACCCTGAGTCTGCGTGCTCACTTCAGCACTAACTGCTGGGTGCTCTGGGCCTCCTCTGCATCTGTAACCTCCCAGTCCCACCCGTGCTGCTGCCTGTGGGGGGAGGGGGAGGCTGCTCAGGTCTGGCTGGCTTATGACCAGGAACTGCGGGGACTAAAGCATCCGGTTGGATGACCCTGACCCTCAGGCACTCACAGTACACTTCCCTTAGAGGTCAGAGTGCTTTGGCAGAAATGGCCTCCTTCCCAAGGGACTGAAGTTGGGTTTACTAGGTGGGGCTATTTTAAACTGTCATGGCCAATTAAATGTCCCATTCTGTGGGAAAAAGCAAAAATATCCATCCAAGTTCATGACAATGTCAGGAACATGGTTAATAAACAAACACGCTGTGAACAACCACTATCTGCCTGGGTTAGAAACTTGAGGATCATTCTAGACCCTTCCCTTCTCATTCCTATAATTTTTCAGCATTCCTTCCTGCCCTGGGCTTTCCTGAGCCAAGTCCTGGAATTTTCCCAGCCACGTATGAATGCTCCCATTCTTCAGGCAAGGGTGCTGAGGCGGAGACAGGCCACACCCTGGTCTGGCTCAGGGATCCATGCTGTAGGGCCACCCCTTCGCTGTCTCAGTTTACCATTTACCAGTCTACTCAAGTCTGTCCCGCCTCCCCAGCCCCGCCTCTCGTCACTCCACTACCCAGGCCCTTAGCATCTTTCACCCAGGCAGCTGAAGCTGTCTTGGGTACAAGCTAGGTTGCGGTCTTGCCCTCAGGGGGGCACCCAGGGCCCTCACAACCTCCTGAGGCCTCCCCTCCCTGCCCAGCCTGGGACTGATCACACGCCTCATCTCAGGCATCGCTCCCAGGCAGGTGGGCTTCTGGCTGGGATCCTGACACTTGTCGTGTGCCATTTGGAAACTTCAGTATCACTGGTCAGTATTGTGGGTTTGCAGGCCTTGCTTAGCATGTCTGTGCCCCCTGTTCCCAGAGGGACAGGGGCCCTGTCATGGTAAGGTGTGGCGATGACAGGTAATTTATGTTGGAGGCCCTGGAGCCAGATCCCTTAAACTGGAATTACACTGACTTGCTGTGTGGCCTTGGGTAAATCACTTAACCTCTCTGTGTCTCAGATACCTCATCTAAATTGTATCCATCACATATGGTGGTCACAAGGATTGAGTGAACAAGTAAAGTGCTTCCAGTAGCTCCAGGCCCCCATTGTTGTTGGCAAGTCTTCTCCCTCCACGTCCTAGTGTCTGCATCCTACAGGCCCTCGATGACCATGTGTTAGTTGAAGAAAGCCCTGGAAACTGGGCACCCTGCATTTATCAAACCTCTCAGGGTACCATCGATAGAGCTTGGAACTGTGTCTGTCCCCACGTTAACAGTGAGTGAAGAAAGAGGTCACAGTAGGAGCCGCAGCATCTGCCTCTGTCACCCCAGCTTTTAGAGGTGGCCGCAACCACGGTGATGGAGACATGACAAAGGTCTTTGAATCACACAGAGAATGGGAGAAATTGCTGTAATCTATTTTTCCAAATTGTGTTATTTTAAATGCCCTGGGTGGGTGCCCATGTGTGCAATGACACTTGGCTGAGCCAGAAGCGCTTTGTCCCCTGAAAGGCCCCATTGTGACCCTGAACCGGCCGGAGTGATTCCCGGAACAACAGGCCCTTGTGCGGCCCCAAAGACTACTCACTCGGGCCATGGCTGGCAGTGCAAGTGTTTTGCTGTCTGTAAGGTCAGCGCAGGGAGGCTGTGGGTTTCTGGTTTAGTCTAGAATGTCCACGAGGCCCAGCTCCTGTCAATTGTGTCTTCTCCAGAAGGGCAGATCTTGTGGGGACCAATGTGAGCAGAATGGAGGGTCAGGGGCCTCTCCCAGAGGACCGAATGCAGGCAAAGCCTCTCCTAGGCCACCCTGACCTGCTCAGGGAAGGCTCCCAGGAGGGGCCTCCAGAGCCCCCAGGAAGTGCAGGCCACAGCCACTGCAGTCACAGGCAAGAACCCCACCACACCTGGCTGGATTCAATTCACAGCTGACTTCGCTCTGTCTTCCCGTGATGTACACCCTCACACTTGCGGTGACTGTGGGTGGTTCTGCCCGGAGAGCTTTGGCTCTGGGTCACATTGCAGACATCAGCTTCTTACTCACCTTTTTTACAAAGCTGGACTGGGCAGGCTTTGTGGGGGCTGCACAGTAGAGCCGACTGGTTGCCTGAGCACAACTGGCATTGTGACTTCTCAGCTCAGAGCAACCAGCCGTTTTCAATAAGACAACTGAGTCCAGGGCCTGGACCCAGCACGTGGCCTCCTGCCAGTCCTCTTCGTGGTCAGGGGCTGTCCCTCTGAAGGCCCCTGCCCACCTGCATCGGGTACACTGTAAGGTCTCATCTCACTATCACTTCCCACAGGCTAGAGGACAGACCCGCATGGTGACAGTCTGGGCCCTGGAGGGCGGCAGGCAAGCACAGAGTTCCAGGGGCAGAAAGAGCAGGTGCTGACTGCAGTTCCTATGCTCTCTTTGTTCTCACCAGCTGAGTGACTCTGTTTCCTGTAAAGCGGCAGTAGTGGTCATCTACTTTGTGGCCAAAGAGAGGATGGCAGGACTCTATAGGTATATAAGGTACATGTGCAGTAAAGACCTGGCCCAGGGCGAGCTCCAAAGATGGCGGCAAGGTGGTTACACAGGTGCAGATGTGGGTCTCTTAGGCAGTCGGGTGTGGATATTCATGCTACCTGTCCTTTGGTCCAAGTCAGGGCCACAAGCAGGCAACATATAAGGAATGCCCCACCTGCCCTTGGGGTAGCATCAAGATATGCCCCAGAGGAGGTTCCTTTCTGCCCACGATCCAGAGGCAGAGATTGGAGGCATGATAGCCACAAGAAGGTTTGGGGGCAGACACCATCCTGCATTTGAGGGACCAATTGTCCCAGCACACAGTAGGTGCTCAGACAATGTTCATTCTTTGCAAAAGGCCTGTCCATCAACCAGTATTTGGACCTGTAAACCCTTTCAAAACAGCTGGATGCAAAGGAGCTGAGTAATGAGATGCATGGGCAAATTGAGGCCAGGAGAGGCCATCTGCGAGGCTGCCCATTCATTAACATCCATTGCAAATCAGATGCAAATCAAAAGCCCAATGAAACTGTAACATTGACTTGGAATGGAAGGAAAGAAAATCGTGTGGGAGGATCTCCTACAAAGCCTTGGGCTAATTGAGAGTTCTACAGTTGGACCCATTTGCAACAAAAAGAGAAAACAGAGAAAGATCCTATCAAAGTTTCTTCAAAGAGAAAGATTTAAAATTTGAAACCTTGAGAAACCCTTGAGAAATCCAACTAAGCCTTCCACTTTTCCTGATGGAGGTCAAAAATGAGGCTCTGTTAGCATCACTTTGTCGGTTCACTGGCAGTTTTGTTCAAAAGGACTCCCCTCAATCATCTGATTGCAAATATGTTAAATATGTGGCAAACTTCCTCTCATTTCTTAATCTGTACTTTAATTTTTCAGGATAAAGCCCCAATCAAATCTTTGCTCCTCATTTCCTATGAAGATTTTCCTTACATTTGGTGTTACATGGACTTACTAGAAATGCCCCTTTTCTGGTACCATTACCCTGGGATAACAAAAGGCAACCCAAAGATGCCACTGAGACCCACTTCAGTCATGGAGGCTGCGAGCCCGAAGGGCAGTAAGCTGTCTACTGGCCAAACCTCTGCCTGAGGCTTCAATCTTTGCCTTGCATGGCTGCTAGCAAGAGGTGATCTGTCTGTGCACTGCGGTGGCCGAGAGCTGACCAGTGTTTGAGGCACCTGTTCTGGTGTCCCAGGTGTGACATATCAGTGACTTCCTTGGGTGGCGAGACAAAGGAGCATTGATAAAGAGCTGGGCTTTCATGAGTCCTGAGTGCCCTCCTTCCTAACCACCCTGTCCTTTCAACCCAGACGTCTCGTACCTGCAACGTGGCACTCACACTTGTCACTCCTCACTCTGTAGTCTGGTCCCCATTCTCTCCTGTGAGGTGGCCCAGGGAAGTTCTAGTTCACTACCCACATTCCAAATTGGAGCGGACCTCAGAACACACTGCCCAGTGCATTTCTGATCAGCTACACAGAGAATGGCTCGAAGACTCTCTAATTGAGCACAGGCCCCTTCGTCCCGTAGGAAAAAGAACAGGACCCTCAGGCTGGTACCTGGGGAGTTTTCCGGGAGGTGAAGCTCTCCGGGGAGGGTGGGACACCCAGTGCAGTGGCCAAGCACACACAGCTGTCACCTGAACTGCCATGTGATGCTGCCTCTTGAGTCACTCTGAACCAAGGATTCCTCAGAAAGCAAGCTGACATGATGGCATTCCTGATACAAAAAACACCCCACAAAAGTACTGAACATAAAGGCACTTTATGAAGTGTCTCAAAGGTTTAGCATCTTCCACCGTGGACATTTGCACATGTTTGTTGGGCGAGTTTCACTCCCCGATGGGTAGAACCTCCACGATGACTGAGAAACATGCCAGGAGATGTGAGCTCGGAGAGCCTGTGAAAAATTCCGAGAGCTCCTAAGATCCATCCAGAGGTCAGCAGGACGTCTTCATTTCATGGTTTTTCAGACCACAGCCTCCAATTCCCACCCCACCATCCCCCTCAAAGCCGGAAATAACCAGAGAAAGACAGCTGTAATTGGAGGTTAAAGGTAGCTGGCCTCCAACCCTAGCATGAAGGTCTATGGGACAGCAAACATAATACCCACAAGAAACAGACTTGCTTTTTTTTTTTTTTTTTTTTTTTGGTTTGTTTTCTTTTTCCACTGCGGAGAGCGGAGAGCGTGCCTGCATTCTAAAAAGTTAGGCTGGAAGGCAGGCTGATCAATTAACACCTTCTGGGTGTTCAGCTACAGTTCTTCCTCCTCTGCTTTATGAAGACTTCCATCGGATTAAAGAAAACACGGCGTGGACCACGTACAGCAGAGTGGCTACGTAGGAGAACACCTGAAACCAAATAAATGACCATTAAGAGGCATACATGGGGACAGGGCACAGACAGGCTGGGTGCTCTCATGGCGCCCATTCAGGACGACAGACCTGCCGTGTGTGGCCAGCCACTGCTTCCCACCACCCACGTTACACCCTGCCTCGCTAAGTCCAGTTGTGGCCCCAGATACTGTTGGCACGGAGCTCCAGCTGACCGGACAATCCACTGCACTTGGTATGCAAGGCCAACTTTCCACTTTCCCACATGATAGCGTGGGTGCCACCCAACTGGGAATGGGCATCTCAGAAGCAGAAAAGTATCAACCACTCTCCATGGAAAACTTTCCTCCTCTACACCAGTAAGACCAGAGTCCACCAGGTGTGACCCCAGCAGCCTCTGCTAAAAGAATACGTCCGTGTGGGTCTGCAGGCTCTGGTCAAGGTCTTGATGCTGCCTGGACTTCCTCAGATCCCATCAGAATTTTATTCTAAGACTCTTCATACCACAGGCCTGGGTAAGGGGGCCAGGCTCACAGGAAGTGAGGGGCGGGGACACAGAGGAGGGACTTTGAGGTTTTGCACAAAAGGCGATAGTTTACTGAGAAAGCGGCTGGGAAGATCTGGCCAGCAGTTTTGGCACTGGGAATGAAGGCCTTGGAAATGTGGCCATTGGTCACTTGTTGGCTGTCACAGCCCTGACTTGCCGGGCACCACTTACTCCTATCACTGTATTCTGGTGGCTGGCCTCGGTAAAGGGAGGCTGCCTGCCTCCAAGTCAACTATCTGCACCTGCTTTGTGACCTTAGGCTCAGGGTCAAGAGTTTCCAAGCCAGGCACAGCATTTAGAGTGGCCACGCTTCCATGACTTTGGAAAATGTCCATAAACAGCGCAGCACCGTGCTGCTCTGTCCCCTACACCACACATGGGTGAGCTCTTCAGCCCCGTTGGCCAGAGGCGATGAGTAAGCTGAGTTACTTAATAACAAATGTAAGAGAACTCATCCAGGGACTCTTAAGCACCCGGTCTGGGAGGAACAGTCGTACGTGGGCAAGCGGCCCCCTAGAAACAATCCCCCCTCTCATCAGCAGGGAGCAGTTCACGTTCTGGGCAGTTCCAGACACATGAGAGTCCTCGGTAGAAACACCTCAGCAGTCCCGCTGGGCACAGGAAACAGATGTGTTTCCCAAGTGAGACCAAGAAATGACACTTTGGGGACACTGAGAGCCAGGGACATGAAGTGACATTTTTAAGCTTTCAGAAACCCCTCTCCCTAAAATAGCGGCCATTAGCACCGACCACAGACCCAGACACCCCCAGATTTCTGCAGAAATTTCCTGCTGCTCTTAGTCAACTCCACCAATCCCAGGACGCCAGGGGCCAGGGCTGTGGGAGAAGGGATATGAGATGCCTCCCCACACCCAGACTGGCCACCTCCTGACCGTCTGAAGGGCAGATTCCACTTGGTTAGGGTCTGGGGCTAAATCCCGAGTAATCATGACTCCCGCGCCGCACACCCATAGCGCTGACACCGCTGGCAGGAAAGTGTGACTTTACATGGATATGGGCTCGTATTTCCGTGGGGTTTCGGCCCAGTGTGTCTGCCTGCGGAGGACACTTTCGTCCTGATTCTGGCACAGCTGACTTGGCCTGGGCACACTCATGATTCTCCAGCTTAACTAACAAAAATGCGGGGACGTGATCCGTCGTGGAGCAGATTAATATGTGCTGGTGCGGTCTTCCACGGAAACCTGTGCAGCAGAAAGGATGAACACGGTCCACCTCATCCAACCATGCGGGGCACCTCACAAGCCTGAGGTTGAGAGAAAGAAGCCAGACAGAGAAGAACACACAGACGCTCCACTTACACGGAGGTCAAAAGCAGCTGTAAGTGAACCCGCAAATACAAGTCAGGCTGGGGGTTATCCTCGGTGTGGGGTGCAGTGACGGTGGCGGGACAAGAAGGGACTCTGGAAGCTATTCTGTTCTATTTCATCATCAGGATGCTGGTTAGACAGAGGAGTTTATTTCATGAAAATTCATCGAGCTGTACACTTGCATCCTGATCCCTTCCCTGGATATAAGTTGCATCTTGATAAAAAGTAAAAGTGGAGAGTCGAAACCCAGTAGAGCCCAGTGGTTCTCAACTAGAGACCGATCCAGGGGGCAGGGGCATGGATTCGTGCCGTCTGGTTTGCGTCATCAAGTGCTGACCCACTAGACACATTCTATCTACGTTTCATGACCATTATCCACAGTACTTTTATGAAAATGATTGTCAAGTGCCTTGCTGATGTTTGATTGAAGAGAAGCCTTCTGGGTAGGGATGGGAGAGGCTCTCTAGGTGAGGAGGAGACCACATGGAGTCATTTGAAGGATGACCAACCTCCCAAGAGAAGGAAGACTCACTGAGGTGCTGCCCAGTTGCGCTACCATGTAACAACCAGCCTCCTTGGGAAACGAGCCGATATGGGAGCCATTCCATACCGTGGAACACTGAGGGGTACCAGGGACCTTGAGGTGGCCGGGTTTATGAAACTGGGGAGTATGCCGGGAGCTTAAGCGGAGCATGTGGCTTCTCCAGGTTGGGGGATGGGCCCATGGGGACCAGTGAACAAAACTTTGAGGAACTTTCCTCCAGACCCTTGGCTCTGGGAGCAGGAGGAGGTCCTTCGCCAACCCCCTTCCCAGCGCCCGGCACCGTCCATCCCTGTGGGCTTCCTCTCAGGCTCTACTCCACCCTTTCCTGGTGGGAGGAACAGCCGGGCTTTGGTGTCTGGAGCTGGCGATCATCACATTTGCATAAGTCATAGGTCAACCTCTAGAAATCTAAGGAGTGCCATTTCTGAAACACTTTCTTATTTTTTAAATGAGTTATTTTTTAAGCACAGTTAGACATCCATCGACATGGGGCGTTAGGGCCCATGCACACACGGCTCTGTGGAAAAGCTCTGTGAAACAATCTATTCTCGAACTCCCTCTCATTCTGATCCTTTCCATTAAAAAGAAAATCCAGGTCCTGACCTTGTAGGCCACCAACGGGTCTGGCTGTGCCGTTGGAGAGCATCGTTTTTAGAACTCAGAGACCTGGCCCCTGTCACACACAAGTTGGCACCCCCACTTGTTCTCCTGATTGGCCGAGTGAGGTGCAAGCCCCTGCCACACCTGCTGCTCACTAGGAGGCCTCACAAGAAGTCATTCACTACCTCTGCACTCCTCAAGGGAGCTGGACAGGAAATACGTCCATTTTACGGATGAGCAAGCCGAGGCTGAGAGTACAAGGAACCCACCCATACAAGGATCGGTGGAGATGTGACTCTGGTCCCTGCTCCTCCCACAGGTCCTCAACTGTCAGGCAGCAGATGGCATCATGGCGTCTGAAGCAGCAAACACCCACAGCTGTGGGTCTGGACCAGGGCCTGGCGAGACACTGACCACTTGATTTTCCATCCAGGTCTCAGTGCTCTACATCCCTGACTACAGCTTGATGGTAGATGGACCGCTCAGTGAGAGCCAGGAGGTGAGTGGGGGTGACAGAGCATCCGGCCTGGACACCAGGTCCCCCCAATTTGTGTGTTTGTTGGAGCAAGCTGTGCATGTTCTTGGTGCCCTGGTTCTCCATCTGTGAAATGGGTATAAGAACAGTGCCTACAGCCTAGGGCTGCTGTGAGCGTTAGATGGGATTGTTCACGCTCAGACAGTGCTGGCACCCAGCATCACGCCTCCTCACACACCTGCCCTGCACAAAGCCCCCCAGCCACAGACCCCTGGGCCAGCCCAGGCCTGAGCAGCGTGACACTGGCCGATGGCTGGGGGAGTCTTGGGCACATCACTTCTCTTCTCTGGGGCTTTACTTCTTCAGAAATGGGGGGAAGGTTTACTTCATTCAAAAGTTAGTGAACTAGAAAAATAGAAAGAAGGCCTGGGCATCCTTTGACTCAGACCCTGTCAGTGGGCGGTGGCAGCTGGGAACACAGACAGCCGACGGGGACTCACCACAGCAGAGATGTTTTCGTGGTAGTACTTGTAGGTGAAGCCATCGTGCATTAGGATGGTGGCCAGAGCTTCCAGGACGGAGGCGCTGAGGTAAAACAGGGCGGCGGTGCAGTGGTAGGCTGCGTCCTGCGGGGTCAGAAAGGGTGTCAGAGAGATGGGAGGCCCAGACGTGGACATGAGGGCCGCTGCGGTCCAGCAGGGCCTGTCTGCACCCCACCCCCACCTGGCACGGTTTCGGTCCCTTCGTCCCCCTTTATCCACCCATCACCGCAGCTGCCAGTCCTGTCCTCACAGGGCATCTAATCAGCACTTCCCAGCAATTTTTATTTCTCACTGGTTTGGACATCAGAGGAAAGACTTTGATGGAGACGAGACGCTGCTTTTCCTTGAGGTACAGTCAAGAAAAAGGCGGAGGCAGAAAGAGCAGCTCAGGATTTAACAGGTAGAAATTTGTTCTGGACCCGAGAAGGGTCACACATGGTCACAGTCCCAGTTAGGATGTGACCTTGGTGGCCAGTGCAGGGCAAGAGAGGCCCACACCATTTCCATTGTTTTGTTGTTCAATTTCTGTTTTTTTTTTTTTTGGTGGGGGAGCAGTCCAGTTACGTTTAAAAGCTGATAAGGAGTTTTGAGAAGTTGTAATTTGAAAGTGATTTCAAAGTCTCAGGAAGAGACTTTTAGAGGGAGAGAGGCCCAGCGACACCTGTCCTCTGTTCCAGGGCAGATAACGGCAGGTGTCCCATGTGTAAGTTTTACCCTCTTCATGGGTCTCAAGGCATAGTTTATGCAGACAGAGACCAAAGGTCATCCCTTGCCCCCTCCAAGGCCCTCTCCGGTGAGCCTGCTTTAGAAGTCATAACTGGGAGCTGAGCAGTAAGCACGGCCCCCGCTGGGCAGCCAAGGCCAACACCCAGGACAAGAAGGAAACCAGCCCTCCTGGAGGGTGGGAGTGCCACCTGGCAGGCGCAGGCAGTGTGGGCAGGGGGCTGGGCTGCTGGCTATCCGTGAAGAGGGCAGTCATGCAAGAGAAAGCAGAGTGGGCCCAGAGAGTCGGGCAGTAACCATTAGCCTGTGCCTCCTCTTGCCCTCCGGGCCGCAGGGAGCCTGGGGTGCTTGGGCAGCTCAGAGCTGGAGGCCTGGCCTGCGTGATCTTGGAACACGGGTGGGAGACGTCTATGGGGCAGCCTCGTCCCGCATGGGAAAGCCAGCCTCCTGGGGAAGAGGGTCCAACGCTGCCCACCCCCTTGGACATCCCAAGCTGGGACTCACCAGGGTGACCCAGGAAGCCTCCCCGCCGTGGGCACCAATCATGTACAGGACGAGCAGAGTAGTGGTGGCCACAAAGCAGAACACAGACACGAACATCACCCATCCCTGCATCAACGGCAAGGGCACCAGCGAGGAGGCGATCAGGATCCACACCAGGCCTCCGAAGACCTGCAGAGGGAGCGCGGGAGCGGTGAGTGGGAGGCCAGGAAGGGGCAGTCCCAGAGGTCACGCTGGGCAAAGGCAGAAGGAAGGCAGAGCACAGTGGCGAGCGTTTTCTCACCAGAAGTGACTCTCATGCCCTCAAGGCTCTGGCCTGGACCGCTCATCCCTGTCTGTCCAACCCCCGCCTTGCTTGTCTTTTTCTTTTTTTTTTTTAAATACCTAATACAATTAAGTTTTTTTAACTTTAACAAATGCTTATATCACATTTATATTCTAGGCACTGTCCTTAATACTTTAAAAATATTACATATTTTGCCGTGTATAATGCGCACCCACGTTTTTGTGCGCATTTACATGGGGTTATTGTACCCATTACTATACCCACGGTATATAATCATTACACCCATGTACAATGCTCATCCTTATTTTTCCCTCAAATATTTGGGCAAAAACTGTGCATTATACATGGCAAAATACAGTAACTCAAGGAATCCTCACAACAACCCCATGAGCAAAGTACTGACCCATTTGTCAGATGGGGAAACTGAGGTTCATGGAAGTTAGGTTTTTCATCATCCCAAGAAAAGACTTGACATCATCCATCCAGATTATCACTAGAAGGGTTGTTCTTTATTCTGATGTTATAGCCTTCCTAGTATTTTGATATTAAAATACCCTTTCTTTTATGAAATGGTAGCAACCAGAAAAATAAATTAGTCACACTATGTCATTAGCATTTTGTTTTCTGAAATTTGACCCCTGAAATCCCCAAGTCCAGGAGGTGCTCTGATGACGAGCGTCCAGGCTAGAGTAGAGAGGGCCCCGGGCAGCCCGGTCTCCCCAGGTAGCCTGGGACACTCACAAAAGAAGCAGCTCCCAGTTACCCAGAAGACACCCTCATCTACGTCCACAGGGCCAGTGAGCCTCATGCTTTCAAAGAGGAGCATGAGGACAGATAGGGTGGCAGTAATGCCCCTCAGTGCCACTTCTCCAAGCATGCACAAACCCATGCTGGCCTCTTCTGCATACCCTTCCCTCTCCTTGGCCCCCTCCATCACATTGAAATCAGCTCAGCCTCACCACCGCCCCCACCCAGAGAAGAACTCTACTTGGAGCTGGATACGTGTGGACACAGCTTTGCGGTTAAAGGCTCCAAGGAGCTGTGGTGTTGTGGCCCTGTCTGCCTGAACATCTGAGGGCTGAGAAAGGGCTGTTGCCCCCAAGCCCTAGGTGCCCTGTGGTGTGAACTCACATGGTACCTGCTGCCCACCTGCTGAGTGAGAAAGCCCACTGTCCTCACAGGTGTTCTCAGCCACATAGCTGAGAAGCATCAGGAGAGAATCACATTTGGATGGAAAAGTCAGTGCAGTGAAGAATCTGGACTTATCAAAACAAGGCTGGACCTAATGAGCCTCTCTGCACAGAAAACTTTCTTATTGATGAATCTGGGGTTCCTGTAGCCCTGTGACAGAGCCAGTAAGACACACTTTACACTTTATGATAATGGGGTGAAATCAATTAACTACAAATCCTTAGATAGCCATAGAGTAAGATGTGTGTGCAGATTTCAGACATGGCGGCCTTTGGGACCCAAGAGATCACTTAGCCTTTCCCATAATGGGCACTAACGAAGGGACATGAGTGTGCCAAAGGCCAAATAGGACGTGGATTTAGGAGGCAAGAGAGAGTGTGGCATGGAGCAGAGGGAGGGTCGTGCCCGCCTGGCTGGTTGGCAGAGGCAAGGGTCTAGGACACTCCTCTCCTGAGCGTCCTCTGCCTGGTCACCTGGTGACCATTAAAGGAGGACCTAAGTCAGTTCCCCTGCCACATGATCTAGAAAGACTTGCACTTCTCTTCTGCTGCACTAAGCCCCAAATAGGCATAATCGGTTACAGTATGGCACTCTGCCTGACCAGGTGATGGAGGGGATGAGGTCCCCTTTGCTCAGGGCTAACTCCTGGGTGTGGGTCACATGTCCAGCCATGCATCAGGGTCTAAGTTAGTTAACTGGCCTCAGGGCCCTATTACATGGCTGAGGCTAAACTAGAGCCACGTGTGAACCAATCCCAAAGGAGCAGCTTGGGATGCCCATGGAGGGGAGTCACTCGTGATAGAACCTGTGTGGGACCCAGTGGGCTGCAGGTGTTTTACGTGGTTGATGGACATGGCCTTGAGGAACACTTAACGCCCATAAAAAAATCATTCTCTTTTTCACTCTCTGGTTATTCTAAGGCAAAGAGATGAGCACAGGGTGGAGCCAGGGGTCTGGAGCTCCCCTAGATGGGTGGGCAGAGGGGATCTGGATAATAACATTTTTTAAAAATATTTTTAATGCAGTGATATAGTTATTTGGGGGGGAAATTAACTGTAAAATGCATACTACAGGTAAATTAATGCACGGGTGGTGCCTGGAAATGGCAAAATTTAAGAAGGTGGCTCTTAGATTCTGGTCCGCAGACCATTTAACTTTCATCTGGATTCTTCCCTATGTTGCTGGGTCAGGAATCAAAGGCCAGGAAAATCAGGTGAATGCAGAGCGAAGTCGCTGCACTGGGTTTTGCCACGGAGTCCTGAGCATGCACGCGCTGAACGTGGCCATAGCTGGTGTCGTGCTCGGGGCATTCAGTGGCAGAGAGAAGCTTTGAGGTTAACTCTGGTCTGCTTCAGGTGTGTGTTTTTACCTGATGATGACTATGCTTCAGCTCCCTAGAAAACAATCTCACTCTCTCGCTTCCCTCCTCACTCCCTCGTTCTTAGACTCCGAGAGTCTGTGGTAAGACCCCATCCTGCCTCTGGGTGTAGCCCACCTTGCAAAGGTCCTTTAGAAAATTATACTGACTTTCCTTTCGTTTCATGGTTTGTCTATCACAGTAGGTTTCACAGAGATGGTGGGGAGAAATTCTTTTTTAAAACAGCTTTAATGAGATATAATTCACATGCCATATAATTCACCCATCTAAAGTGTACAATTAGATGGTTTTCAGTATATTCACAGAGCTGTGCAAACATCACCTCCAGTCCATTTTAGAATGTTTTCATCACCTCAGAAGAAACCCTGTGCCCTTCAGCTCTCGACCCCCTCCACCCCTCCCACCTCTACTTGGCAACTCAGCAACTCTCTCTACGGAGGGTGTTCCTGTTCTCAGCTTCCACGCGAGCAGCATCACATAATATGTGGACTTGGTAACTGGCTCTTTTCCTTATCATAGTGTCTTTTGAGGTGAGAAGTCCTCTCTCAAGGGGATTTTTACAAAATACCTCCACATCACAACATACCCGCAGCCCATTCTAACCCCCACCATTTGGGGGATACCGAGTGACTGCTTCTCATCTCTCTGGGGCCTCCACACTGGGAAGAGCTGGGGAATCCCTGGTTTCCAGGGAAGTTTTTGTAGGACAGACGCCACCAGGCCCTACCTGTTCCAGAAACATATTTCAAGTTACATATCAAGAAAAGAGACTATCAGCACAGGTGAAGTAATTAAAACCCCAGGGGTCTGCTCCCTGGGGACAGGCAGTGGCCCTGCCCAGGAGGTGCCTACGGGAGACACCGCTCTAGGAGAATCCCAGGGCAGCCATGGGCCAGGAGCCATAACAGCTCTGAGGGCTCTGTCCCCCGGGGCACATGGGAGGTCCCGCAGCGCCCACATCACGCAGCTTGCACGGGAGTCCTGAGACAGGCACCAGCGCACCCGATGGTGAAGGCTTTAGCAAGCAGCCCACCCTCACGGCCTCAGTTTCCCGGTCAGTAACTGACAGTCTGCAGCTGTCCCCCCACATGGCAAAACTGGTGGAAACTATGGATGCGAATGTGAAGCTTCTGGCACCGTGCACACTACCGCCCAACAACCGGGCTAAGACGTGCTCACCCAGGAGACCCACAGCCCGGTGGAGACAGACACAGGCTATAGTTACTCTGCGGGGTGATAACCAGCTCTGAGTGGGCTGGGGCAGGGCCCTAATCAAATCTTGAAGGGAGAGGTCTGGTTAACTGGGCCAAAGGGTCAAGAAGTAACTTTCCAGGGGGAGGAAAGAGGACAGGCCAGCCCAGAGGATGCTGAAGCAGCAGCAAGGGAGGCCGAGGCCGGGAAGCTGCGCACGGAGCTCGAGGGAGGGTGAGCTTCGAGAGAGAACGGACTGGGCTGGTGGGAGGCCTCGCAGGCCCGCACAGTGCAGAGCTGGGATTCCGTGTGAATCTTGGTGCCAAGCCAGGGCCTGCCCCACTCCACCCACTAAGTGTGCAGAGAGCAAACAAAGAGCAAGGGCTGCACCCACACCTAACTGATAAGGCATCTGGGCAAGGAGCAGTCACCCTGTCCCAGCTACAGGACCCCACTGGCCAAATATTTGTCAAAAGCAAGAGGGTAGGTGAGGGTTCAAGCATTTCCCTTCGTAAAGAACACTCTAGGCGGCCCCAGCTTCCAGGACCATCCCCCATGACAGCAATGGTGCAGCTCCTAGGGTGGTCTCAGGCAAAGGGCTCAAGTCCCCTGGGCTGAGCACTCTCTCTGGGGCCCAGATTTCCCAGCTGGAAGGGGCTCATGAAGCCTGGGCTAACACTGCCTGGCTCTCAGCTCTCACTCTGTGTTAGAATCACCCGAGATACCTTGAAAAATCCACCAATGCCCAGGGTCTGACTCTATTGAAGAGAAGCAGTTACAGGACAAGAAACAGACACGCAGGTTCTTGTCAGAGGCCTTGGAAGATGTTTCCATGGTGGTCCACGGAGGATGTTCTGGTAACTCCTGTCGAACAGAAGGAGCAGCTCCTGTCTACAACGCCCAGCCCAGCCCAGGCACCCAGTGACGCCACGTACATGGCTCCAGTTCCTGCCTGCGTTCTGGGTGCAAAGTTCCCTCTCCTTTCCTCCCCTGTCCTTAAACTTCAATCCCTGTCTCACCTAGAACATGAGCTGGTCCTCAGGTGTCCTCTGGACTCAGGGACACAGCCTATGAATGGGGGCTGGGCTGGTGGTCTGGGTCCTACCTACGCTAGCATTTCAGGACTGGAAACCTGTCTTTAATTCAGGCCAATTTGGATGCTGAGCATAGCTGAGGTTCTCTAAGAATCAAAGATAAACCAAAGATAATGTACGAAACTAGATAAAAAAAAATCCTCAAAGACCCAAAAAGTTCCTATCTGTGGTCTACTTGATCAAACGATTTATTTTTGTGAAAAAATTTCCTCAGGAGATAGTATGGGGGCGAGCTCTTGTGTAAACTCAGAAAAGGTTCTCCCTTTTTCTATCTGAATTAATCCACGGGAGGCAGGCAAAGGTGGTTCAGGGTATAGACTTTAGAAGAATTTGAATCCTAGCTCGGCCTTGCTAGCTGGGTGGCCTGTTGTCCCTGGGCAAGTCACTTAACCTCTCTGTTCTCTATCTGAAAAACAGTGACCATGGCAGAGCCCACCCTGAGGGTGCGGAGTGAAATGGGATGATA
This sequence comes from Micronycteris hirsuta, assembly GCA_004026765.1. NCBI lineage: Eukaryota > Metazoa > Chordata > Mammalia > Chiroptera > Phyllostomidae > Micronycteris > Micronycteris hirsuta. Next base: position 13,018 of record PVJI01012386.1, on the reverse strand, counting down.
TCTGCAGAACACCTGGCACATGCTGTAGGCACAAGTGTCATGTGATGAGGTCACAAACTGTAACCATGTGAAAATCCCAGGAGGTCTAGGGTCTCCACATGCGCCCTTATCCACTCCAAACCTTGTTGAGACCCAGAATTTAAAAATACCTTCAAGCCCTGGCTGGGTGGCTCAGTTGGTTGGAGCATCGTCCTGTACACCAAAAGGTGGTGGGTTCAATCCCTGGTCAGGGTATGTGCCTAGGTTGCGGGTTTGATCCCCCATGCGGGTGCATACGGGAGGCAACTGATCAATGTTTCTCTCTCACATCAATGTCTCTCTCTCTCTTTCCCCTCCTCTCTCTCTAAAATCAATAAACATATTCTTGGATGAGGATTAAAAAAAATCTTCAAAAACATGAAAAAGAGAAAAACCTATGATTTCTCAGAAATCAAAAGCGGAGAAAAATGCGTCTTGCTTTGTGAAATAAACATAAAGGACATCAAAGTATGAGAAATCCTTTCTTCAAACAATGAGCCTCGGTTACAAAGGGGGAAAGGAATCTTGGGCACATTCTTGAGATTCGCAAGGCGGGGCCCTTGCTTTCGCAGTGCTGCAGGGGCCCGGCGCCCACAATGGCCCACTGTCTCTGCCCCCGGGCTTCACAAGAGGGCTCGGCGCAGAGGAGCCACTCACATTCTCCAGATGTTTTCTGGGCTCCACTGCACTCTCTCAGGGTCTCCACCAGCAGACACTCTTCCAAGAACATGTGTGTGAAGATGCGCACCAAAGAGGACTCCCCAGGCGGTGGCATGGCCCCTACAGCTCTGAGCATCTGGTGCCATGATGGGGCATGTGAGCAGAAGTTGTGCCCTGAACTCATGAGAAGTCAAAGAAATTGGCCACAGAACACAGCACTAAGCTCTTCTGCTATTTTGGTCAGATCTCCCCAGGAAGGAAAAGAAAAGATGGCCACAGCAGATGGGACGCACCCCCACGGGCATGAGCACCAAGCCCACCTGTGCTCCCCCGGGGCCACCAGGGACAGCAGCCCCAACCCGTGTTGAACCATCTCGCAGTCAGGGACAAGTACAACATCAAGAAGGCGCAGCGAGCCGGTGATCTGTGCACCAGGTGGTAGGAGGGTGCACGGGGAGGGAGGTCAGAGTGGAAGACCCAACACCTGCAACCCCGAAGCCTTCCTCAGGGCCCCTTGGCTCTTCCCTTCAGAAAGTGAGGCTGAGAGAAAGGCTGGGGGCTCTCCTGTTCTGAGGGGGGAAGATGGCAGGAAGCAGACACACAGGGGCTCATGCCAGCTCTGGTTCTTGCACGAACCCCACCTCCCTTGTGGAGAAACCCAGCTCTCAGCAAGTCCAAGAAGACATTTCTTTCACTTGCTCACTGATTCACCCATTCATTCATTCATTTGTCCATTCATGCATCTAACAGACGCCAAGAGTGACCAGGAGTAAGGTCAGCACCGAGGGCAGGTGCGCCCAGGAGACAGACTTACTCAAAGGCACGCACCACCAAACGGAGCCCATTTCTCCTTTCCTGTCCCCTCTCGTCACTGTTGCTACCGGGTCTACTGGAGCAGTTCCAGGTGGACCAAGGGCAGAGCCCTGGTGGAAGTATCCGGGCCCCAGGGAGGGTGACCAGCAAACTACCTCTGCCCCGCACAGGATCCCCTACTCTGACTCCATGGGGAGGTGGCTGGGGCAGGTCAGAAGATTGTGTGGGGGACCCCTCTCCCCTCTGCCAACTGAAAAGGTAGCTTATTAGGAGTCTGACCTCTGAGGCTCTCCCAAGGTATACACTGGGAGTGGTGCTGAGGACCGTGACTCAGTTTACCTATAGCAGTTGCTCTGCCCTCCTGGTTTCTTCATCAACAGGTTCCTTCCTCCTGGAGGGACCCATCATGTCCCTCCCAAGGGGTCTTAGATTGTGTCCCTTTATCTAATCTGAAGGCAAGGCCAGGACTCTGGGAGGTGGGGGCTAGACTCTGTGAAGTAGGGAATAGAGATTTGGGGTTTAAAGAAACGGCGGTGAGTGCACACGCACAGTTGGTGTTTACAGGGTGAGTGTGGCCTGAGAGGGCCCCTGCTCGGACGGCTACCCACTTCCCTCAAGTGGCAGGGGCGTCTTCTGCTCCTCTGTGCCCATCACACCCCTGCTCCACTGCACAGGCCACGAGCATGGCGACGGGTCAGGCCGAGTACGACCTCCCTCTCCAGGCAGAGGACAGCACCAGGCCCCAAACGAATGGGAATTCCTGTCAGATCCACAAAGCGAGGGGCTTTCCCCAGGCAGGTCCTCAGTTGGATGGGAAATTTTCCCGACTACTCCTATACCTACTGGCTTTGCCCAGTGGCATAGACAGGAACAGGAGGTTCTGTGAAAAATAAGAGCAAGCCACCTGCGAAAGACAGAATCCACCTGGGACACGTTGGACAAGGAGGGAGTGGCTTCCGTGCAAAAACAAAAGAAAAGGCAAGAATGGGAGTCACCAAATCGGTTAGCGATGTGAGCAAACCAACAAAATAGGTGTGTACCTGCACACCACCCATACGGGGCCCCTTGCTTCTCTGAAGGGTCCCGGGGCTCTCCTGGGTGGGGACTGTCGCTTCATCTTCTGTCTGCTCTGGGGTCAAAGACTCACCCTGTGACTCACAGCCACGCGGGAGACGAGGTGCTGGCCCCCGTCCCTCCCGTGTGTGCTGACAGCTGTTGTACAGCACATGGTCTGTGCCGTATGTGGACCAACCCGTGGTCCAGGCAGGACACGGACCACAGCGGGGCATGTGGTTCAAGTGCTAAGTGATAGGAAGGGGTGCTCTCAGGGGTGGCTTCTGGGCGGAGGTGTTAGGTAAGCCCAGGTCTGAAGAACAGAGGAAGGACTTAGCCCCACCATGTCATCTGCACCACAGGAGCGCCGCGGATGGAGAGAGGTGAGGACTACGCGGCTGGTTCTGGAGGGGATCCTAAGACTCAAAGCTGGTACCTCCCTCCCTGCCAGGCGCTTCAGTCCAACTGTGCCTGGCTTAACAGCACGCAGTGCAGGGCAGGGCGGAGGCTGGGGAGAGGCGGGTGCGCTTCCTCGCCAGGGCCCGCTCTCCCCTCCTGAACCGATGCCTTCCAGACGGTGATGCGCTGACACCATTGACGACGAATCATTTTTGAGAGGTTTAATCCTGGGCCCACTGGGAATTGGTTCCTTTGCCTTCAAGGCGATACAGCAATTTTCATCACACTCAGAATTCACAAAGTTCTCCCCACCCATCCTGGCACCAGGACGGCAGGAAAGAAGTCAGGAAGGACCCCACCCTTAAGGCAGAGGCAGGACAGGACAGCTGAGGCCTCCCTTCCCCCTCACCACCCCGTCTGCCAGACCAGAGGCAGCTCCAAGCTGAGGAGCCACTGGGAAGGCCCCACAGAGGGTGGTGTCCCCAGTACTTGGTGATTCTGGGGACAAGTCAAGTGTGGCCTCCACAGCCCCACACAATCCCAAATCTCACTCACCCTCTGCCTTGCGCACTCTGCTCGAGAAGGGCATCCAAGGCAAAAATGGGGTGTGCGATTGTCTTCCGGCCCCCTTTCACATTCACTGGCCATGTGACCTCGGAGCAGGCGTTTGAGTTTTTAGTGAATAAATATAGTTGACCCTAAGAGCTATTAAGCAGTAAGTTCTGGGCATCATGTTATTGCGAGAGCTCTGTGCCGGTTACACACAGCGATCCTAGAGGTGGGTGCTATAATAACCCACTTTGCGGCTCTGAAGGCTGACTGTGGAGCCCAGGTCAGGCCTCTGTGTCCGTGACAGTTCCCCAAGGTGACCGACAGGCAGTCCACCGGAAATCCTCCAAGAGAACAGTGACACAGAGGGAGAGCCGACAAGCCCGTTAGCCTTCACCCTGCTCCCAGCGCCCTGGGGCAAGGCGAGGAGACGGCAGAGCAGGTGGAGGCTTCCCTCCTGCACGCTCCCCCCCCCCCACCACTGCCCCATTGGCTCTGCTCTTTTAGAGGAAAAGAATAGCAAGGTTTGTGTTTAAGCCAGAAGAGCAGAACTCAAGGACATTACCCCCTGTTCTGCAGGCACAGGTTGCAGCTCTCATCCCTGGGTCCATCAACACAACCCTTGTCACGACCTGTACACCACCCCACACCACTAACAGGTGTGGGGGTGCGGCTTATCCTCTATCCTTCACCGTTTGCTCTTTCCTTGGGGTGCCCCCCACCAAGCCTGTACCCTCAGCCCTCTAAGGATCTGTGAAGTTGGAGCCAGGAGTTTCCAGGGTCCTCTTCCCCTCTTCCTCTTCCCTCCCCCTCCCCTCCCCCCACTGCATTCTAACAAGAATCAGGCTCTGGGGTGAAATTTCAGGTCTGCTGGCCCTGGGCCTTCTTCTCTGCACCGCTGTGGGTATCAGTGTGCGACGGCTGGAGACGGGCTGTTCTCTTAGTTCCTGCAGATTTTTCTCAGGCCCTGGGGCCTTGGTGCAGAAAAGTGATTCAACGCAGAGGTCGCTTTGCCCCAAGGTGGGCAGAACACAGGCTGTGAGTGAGGTGGAAGTGGTAGAGAGCCCAGAGCTAGGGGTGGCAGAGAATCCATGTCTGCACATCACTGGTGCCCAGCAGGAGCTACCAGGAACCAAGTCCTTCCTTCCACTCAAATGTAGAAGGCAGGTCAGGTCCGTGATGCAGAGAAAGCCAGGACCCCACTCAGCGCTCCTGGGAACAATCCACAGCCTACAGGGAGTCAGCCTGTACTTCCCTGTAGCTTTACTGCTCAGGGACAGGAGCGCCACTCACCCACTGTCCTCACACCCACCAGCACCTGAAGAGAACACCAGCTGGGGCATCTCATCAGTGCCTGCTTCAGGTGGCCTGTGGTCCAAAACACTACCGAGAGGCTGGGAAGAAGCCCCACTGGGCTTGTGTCCCATAGAATCCCCAGGACTCAGCTGCATCCAATAAGAGTCAGCCCCCATCCAGGTCTGGACAAGCTGGCTCCATCCCACCTGAGACAAGCCTCAGGTAGCTTAGTCCCCACCCCCAGCCCTTCTCTCACAGAGCTAAGCCATTCCAAAGACAGCAGTACCAGGGCTCCCCACTCTCCATGGGCAGCAGGCACGGTGGGTGTAGGTGCAAATAGTCAGCCTTTGTCCCTGGCCTGAGCTGCCCCTGCAGCAGCATCTGGTATCCTCCCCCTCTCCTGAAAGCACCCAGAGCCCGTGCCTCAGACCACTGCAGGCATTGCACTCTCTGCGTCCAGTGGTAGTGACCCACGGATGGCTGAAAGGCCCTCTTCTCCGATGCACGCAGCTTGGCTGTGATGACGGGGCAAGGCCATCCGGGGCTCAGCTCCACACCACACCTCACAGTTTCCAGAGAACAGCTCAAAGGCTGACTCCGGGTCAAAGCAGCCCTCTGGTTCTTGAAAAACTGGAAAAGTCACTTCTCAACTCTGAGAACAAATCCCTTAGAGACCTCTACCTGGAATTCTTCCCTCCCTTTAGAGAGGAGGAAAGGAGAAACCCTAGGCGGTGCCCTTACCCCATTCTAAACAGGGACATAGAGGGCCTCCCTCCCCCTCAACACAAGACAGGGACAAGGACAGGAATCCGTGGACACAGCCAGAGAAGACCATTCTCAGTCACCGTCCTGCACTGGCTAGCAGGGCCGGCCCCCATGCTCCAAAGGAGAGGTCCCTGGCGGGGGCAGCAGGAAAATTTCCCGGGGAGCAGAGTGGGTGCTGCTGAGAACCTGCGAGAACCTCAGGGCACCTGGCTCCCTGCCCCAGCCTCTCACTAAACACTTGCCCTACTCTTCTTTGTTTTCCTCAAGATTAATTTGAACTTACTGAATAAGCAAAAGCTGAAAGCTCCCTGCCCCAGCTACAGAACTACTGGTGTGAGAGACGAAGGGGAAAGGGTGCCGCCAGCCAGTACCGCAGTGAGTCTGAACTGGCCGTCAGAGGGAGCGCCGCCACGACCTTAGACACGTGCTATTACAGGTCACCTCGGCAAGAACACACCATTCTACAAAGTTTAAAGTGGTGGCGTCTCATCGGGTCAAGGGCAAAGCAAATTTTAAAAGGGAGAGGTTAACAAATTCACATGAAAGTAATGAAGATTAAAACTTATTTCTCATAAAACTTAACATATGATCATATATGCAAATGGTGATACTGCTTAAAATGTAGCATCTCCTAGCAGACTATACTTTCTGAAGGATCAAAACTGTTTCTCATTCACACCAACATCCACCGAGTCTTGCAGAGGGCCACTATCTTTCCCATCTCCCCGTCAGCTCTCGTCGGCCCTCTTTAAATCTTGCTCTTTCGATTAAATTCTTACTCAACTGCTGCTGCACACATGAAAATTCTGCATTAATTTTTTCCAAACTGGCTACCATCGCTGAAGAGAAACTTCGGGCTGAGACTCTGGCCACCCCGGGGCACCATTGGCCAGGAGGTGGGCCTTGGGGAGTGGGGACGGCAGGGAAGTAGTGTCTGGACTCCCCCGTGTCCCCATTGTTCTGTCCCCCCGTAAAAACGCTGAGGGATGGGCTGGCCCACAGATGACCTTGGGGCCTGCACAGCTCTTATCAAATGCAGGTTCTTGAATCTGCCCTGGATCTAGTGCCTCAGACTCCCCATGTTTTTGACAAGTGGGCCCAGGAGATTGTGCGTTCCCCAATGGCTCTGAGCTGTGCCTTTATTCTCAGGGTGGGAGGAGTGAGCCAGGCCTTGCCCAGCGCTGCCAGGTGGGCAGGGCCACAGGTCATGGCCCCTGTGCTGTAGACAAAAGTGCATCGTGGGTGTCTGAGGAAATGCAGAAACCTGCATGAGATTTGCTGTCACTGCGGGAAGTGCCGCCCTAGAGACCAAGTTACCTGGGCAGCTGCCTCTTCTTTCTGAGCTTCAATTTCCTTTCAGCGCTGCAAACCTGGTTTCTGTGACTATGCATCTCTCCTCTCCTAGGAGTTCAGGTGCTGCCTTCTCAATGTTGCCCGAACGGGGACCCCCTCCAGAAAACAACGGTATTGTTGTGCCCCACTAGAACCCCACTGCCCGATCCTGGCAGGTGAAAATCCAGGGCAGGTCGTAGGACTTGTCTGGTCACTATCAAACAATTAAAGGTCCTCAATGCTTTAGGTCACAGAATCAGTCTCATTTTAGTAATGAGACTGCTATGTCCAGTTCACTGTAAGCTGATCCCAGGTGGCTCCCTCCACGCCGCCCCCACCCAAAAGCGCGGCCTACAAAGCACTGCCTCTCCCCACGTGCTCCCCAAGCCGGCGGGCAGCACCCCAGCACACTCTTCTCAAAGAACGTTCTCTCTCAGTCCCAGCCGTGCTTTCAGTGGCTCCACTTCTTACTGAGGCTGGGAGGAGGCTGTCAGTTAGTAATTCCATAACCTGTCCCCAGGACTTCCTTTACAATTTCTAAAAGTGTGTGTGGGGGAGGGTGTCTCCTGGGACTTTGCGAGAGGCTTCCTGTTAGGGTTATGGCTAGAGCTGAGACAAAACCACCCCACGTTTAGTACCCTGTTCTGTGAGTGGTGACTGGAGTGTTATGAAGCCCTTGATGAAGGAGGAGGAGGAGGAAACAGAGACTGTGGCTTCAATAGGACAAGTGCCCCATGAGGTGGGGATGAGGGGCATGACAGAAGCAGAGCCCCAGGGTGACTTGCTGGGACAGGGGAGACATTGAACAGCCCCCTGGGTCCACAGAGGGTGTACCTGTGCCCCCAGGGCCTGCACGAGCAGCATGGCCTCTGCGGCTCTGGGGTGCTCACTGTGAGGACCCTGCAGAGTTCAGAGGTCAGGAGCTCTGGAGTAAGGGTGCTGGGCCTGGGTGAGGCTGCCACGCCCTACCCTGAGCCACCTCCCGTCCCTGCTCCCTGACTTGGAAGTGGGGGTGAGCTCCACCCTGGTTACTTAGCCCTGGAGGCTGAGGTTTGATATCTGCACCTTCCAGGCTACTGGGAGGTCAGGCATGGGAACATGAATTGTGATTAATCAACAACTCACTGGACTGCAGATTTTATGAAAAATAATCAAGCATTTCACACCCAACAGACAAGCAGAAAATCACGTCTGACGTTACCAAGTGTGGCAAGGATGAGGAACAATGGTGATTTCCACAGGGTGCTGGTGAGATTCAGGAAGGTCCTGGTTTAGCCTGAAGCTTATACAATTTGGGAACTTCCTTTATAAAAGAATACAAAACAGGTCAGGTCTTGGAAGACGCTGAGCAAGTGGGGGTCCTGAGCCTAGCTAAGTTTCAGCAGCATCCCAGTAAGTCTGCTCCTGGGTGTGGACATCAGAATAACCCGGTGTGGACAGGTATAAACCTCAGAGGACGGCGCACAGAAAGCACGCTGCGGGGAGGTATGTGCGGGAGGATGCTGTTCATAAAGTGTGCGAACAGGTGAAGCAGGGCCCGGTGCAGCTCACCGCATTTAGGCTGAGGGTAGCCCTGGGGATGCGGGGAGCAGAATAATGTAATAGCACATCCAGGGGACTTCGATGCCATCTGAGAAGCTCTGTCTCCTTTTATTTATTTTTATTTATTTATTTATTTATTTTTTAGAGAGAGGGGAAGGGAGGGAGACAGAGAGGGAGAGAAACAGCAATGTATGGTTGCCTCTCACATGGCCCTCATGGGGACCTGGCCCGCAACCCAGGCATGTGCCCTGACTGGGAATCGAACCGGGACCCTTTGGTTCCCATCCCGCGCTCAATCCACTGAGCTACACCAGCCAGGGCTGTCTCCTTAATACTAAAAGTAATAAGGCAAAATATTAAGATTTGACAAAGCTGAGTGATAATTACCTGGATGCCTATCAAAGCACATGTGTATATACTTTCCTATAATATTTGAAATACTTTTACGATTTTTAAAAATTGAAATGACATACAAACGGCATAAAATTAACAATTTTAAGCTAACCAATTAAAAGACTTTTAATATATTGATAATGTTGGGCAACCTCCATGGCACCGATTGCCCAAACACTCCCACTACTGCGCAAGGAAGCCCGCACCCGCCCCGCAGCTGCTGCCCTCTCCCCTCTCCCCTCAGCCCCGGCCGCCAGCGTGCTCTGCTCCTCTGCACTCACCTACTCTGGGCATTTAACGTAAATGGAACCAGACAATAGGTGACTTTTTCTGTCTGGCTTCCTCTACTTAGCATGGTGTTTTCAAGGTTTATCAACTTTATAGTATGTATTAGTACTTGATTCCTTTTGATGGCTGAAAACTATGTCATTGCATGGATATATCACAATTTGTTTATCTGCTCATCTGTCGATGGAGCTCTGGGCCATTTCTACCTCCTGGTCCTTGTGAACGGTGCCATTATGAACGTGCCTGTCCACGCACTTAGGTCCCTGCTTTCAATTCCCTTGGTTACAAACCTAGGCATGGAACTGCTGGGGCATATAGTCATTTTTTTTCGAGGACCCACCAAACAGTTTTCACAGAAGATGAACCATTTTACATTCCCATCAGCAGTGATTGAGGATTCCATTTTCTCCACAACCTGGCCAGTACTTACCATTTTCCATGGTTTTATGTCATCCTAATTTTGTGTGAAATGGCACCTCACTGTGGTTTTGATGCTGTTTTCCTAAATGATGTTGAGCATCTTCTCATGGGCTTGTTGGCCGTGTGTGTATCTTCTTTGGAGAAGTGTCTGTTCAAGTCCTTTGCCCATGTTTTAACTGGGTTGTTTACCTTTTGGTCGTGGAGTTGTAATAGTCCATAGTTTAAAAATACCTCCCAGGGTGGCAGCGCCACCTCAGCCCTTTAATCCTCTACTTTTCCTTCACATCGAGACCTGGACAGCTTTGCATTTACGGTCCAGCAGAGGGAAACTCACAGGACTGTGTCCACCTTCTTTTCTGCTCTTTCAGCTCCCTGGGCGCCCACCCCAACCAAGAAAGGGAGAGAGAGATGACAACGGACATATCAGCCTCTCAGGAAAAGGACAGAGGGAGCAGGGTCTGAGGCAGAAGAGAAAAAACAACTTCCAAGGCAGCTGAGGAGGAAGTGTTCTGGCAAGGGAGAATTACTGCTTCCGGAAGCCCTGTCGCAGGTCACACACAGCCCTGGAGGAGTAAGTTTCCACTAATCCCCGGCTCTGATTCTATGTCCCACAACCGCGTTCTCTTCTTTCACTTGATGGCTTGTTGGGGGGTCCTCCAGTCCCCTTCTCTGAAGATCACCCTTCCTGCTGGGCTGTTCCTACCCTCAGGGGCACTCCTTCCCCTAAGCTGCCATACGAAGAAGAAGCAGAAGACATCTGAAGGCTGTCCTTCTTGTGAAGCCAGGTGCCTGATACCAGCCACCACCTGCTGCCACCTGAGTCACCTCTTGAGAAGACAAGAGAAGGAGGGTACAGCAGAATCCTCTGCATGGAGTCCAACTAACACACTCTCTTAAGGTTCTTGTTATAATGCTCCCCAAACAACTGCACAGGCAGAGTGAACCATTAGTGAACAATTTAAGAGACACTAAGAAGAGCTTTTGTTGTTTAAAAATGTCTCTGCCCCATCACACCTCACCATCAGCCATCATCTATCTCTTTTGGTCTTGAAACTCTCTCTTTGTGAAAACAGTACAGTGGCCTCTGAAGGAACTGCCATTCCAAATGAGCACTGCATGCTCGGGTTTTCAGTAATCCAGCCTCAGGCAAGCACAGGCTGAGTGCTGAATAGAAGCATGGAATGAGCCATTTGGGGAAAGAATGTTCCGGTGGCACAAGCCCCTCCTCACTCTGGAGGCGGTGTGTGTCCCTATCTACACACCCACGGGGTTGGGCTCAGGGGTATCCAGGGCTTCTTCTACATGTCACTTCCTTTATTCTGCCTTGCCCCAGGATTTGAAGTCCCTCCGGATACACCCGGATTTGGGCTCAACTCTCACAAGTTCAGTGTTATGCTGCCACCAAATCCCCCGTGGATGACAGAACCTGCTTCCCTCGCTGATCACCTCCTGCCTCCATCAGGGCACTTTCTTTCCCCAACCAACTCTCTAGGCAGTCCCCTCTGTGGTGGGGTGCAGGAAAGGAGTCTCTGTCTGTCACATACGAACCCACCGAACAAACACAGCTGGCCTCCTTCCAGATAAGAGCTGGGGGCCGTTGAGGAGCACCTTATCATCCTGCAGCCACCGGGGAAGGAGAGACCAATGGCAGGTGCAGAGGCCTTGACTGCTCAAGGTCAGCCCAGACGCAGGTTCGCTCTGCCAGCACCCTGCCCCCCACCTCTCTCTCTCTCTCTCTCTCTCTCTCACACACACACACACACACACACACACACACACACACACACACACGGCAGAATGACTGGTGGAGCAAACCACAGCCTGTTTTATTATTTCCATATCAAAGATTGTCTTAAATACATTCACTTGCCAGAAACTTTCAAAAGCCAGAAGAGAATGATCGGGAGTCAGCTCCTTCAACCACACAAGCCACACCTCGAAATTTCGACAGGTGAACTTAGATTTCTTTTGTAGACTTTAAAACACGAAATCCTAATCCTCTAGAAAAACCTGGGCACTTCTCTGCAGACGTCGCTTTTCAATAAGGACTTCTTTTGCTTGGCCTATGCGAGCGGGTCCCGGGGGCAGCTTTGGAACCTGCGCGCAACTATGCGACCTGGCCCGTTTCCAACATCTGACCCAGGCTGAGTATTTGGTTTTCCTTCTAAGTCTGTGTTCCCCATTGTCGTTGGTCCAGAAGGGGCCAAATGACTGGAAGGGTGGAGAGGTCTGGGAGCGGGGGGAGACCCTCCTCACCCTGGCCCCCTACTCCGATGTGGCTGGACCGGTGCAACTCGCGAATCTGGTGCGGACAGCCCATCCTTCCCACTCCCCAACGCGGCCACGCGATCCACTCACAAATTCGAGGATGAATAGCAGGTCAGGGAAGGTGGTGAAGACAGCGAGGCCGCTGGGCAGGGAGCTGCCCCCAGATGCCGCCGCAGGGGCCATGCCGGAGGGCTGCGTTGGCCTCGGGACTGAACGCGCTGCTCCGGCTCCGCGATGACCGCTCGCTTGCTAGGCGGAGGCGAGTAGCCAGGCGCCCCCGCGCGCGGATTAAGAGCAGGGGCGCCGGGAGAAGGAGGGAGGAGCCCAGGTCGCCGCCCGCCCCGCCCGGCTTCCCGCGGGGCGCGCCCCGAAGGACTTGACTGGGGAGGGGGGGCACGCTGCTGACGCCGCCCTGACCACTCAGAGGGCGCGCCGCGGCCGTGGAACGGGGGTGGGGGCCTTGTCCTGCGTCCCACCGCCTGTGCCACCTCCCTCGGGGAACAAGAATAAGCCACTTAGCTTGTGCGCTCTTCGCGGGCGAAGCTACGCCCCCAAATTCCTCGCAGTGGCGCCTTCGAGGTGCCGTTGCTTTGACTCCTAAGTTGGTCCCTTCGTCTTTCTGCGGGGGTGCGTTGTTTATTATTCGCGACCTCTGAATACAGGCTCACAGGTGGGCCCGGTTCCTAGTCCTGCTCCCCGAGGGATCTGCGGGAGCGATGGCAAGAACGTCTCTGCCCACCCACCCCTTCTTTCTGCGCTGGAAACCGTGTGCAACCGTAGATCACTGTGAGCTTTAGCTGGGAGTCTGTCCGTCTGAGGGTAGGATGCTCTCAGCCATGCCAACCCCGGAGGAGGGCTGCTGCTGCTGCTGCTGCTGGGGCAGACCTGCATTGAGCCCAAGGGACACGGTGACACTCCTAGAGCTGATTTATCCCTTTCACTCCGAGGGGGCAGCTGTGCCGCAGCGATGGGATTGTTCCTCCTACTCGTGCGCTTTGATTGCCTCTTAACTGTGGGGCGTGTTCTTGTTTTCGTTTTGTATTTTTGTTTTCTTCTTCTTCTTCTTTCTTCTTCTTCTTCTTCTTCTTCTTCTTCTTCTTCTTCTTCTTCTTCTTCTTCTTCTTCTTCTTCTTCTTCTTCTTCTTCTTCTTCTTCTTCTTCTTCTTCTTCTTCTTCTTCTTCTTCTTCTTCTTCTTCTTCTTCTTCTTCTTCTTCTTCTTCT